>SNQJ01S0045694.1:10542-39521 GCA_010110895.2 Picea sitchensis | reverse complement strand
TATGTATGTATGTATGTATGTATGTATGTATGTATGTATGTATGTATGTATGTATGTATGTATGTATGTATGTATGTATGTATGTATGTATGTATGTATGTATGTATAACCATCATATTTCAAATAAACGTTATTACCAGTATCATTATACTATGATAAGACATAATATAACATGGCTATACAATCCCTTAAAATTTGATTTCACTTACATGTACAATAGTAAACATATTCCTAACAGATGACAACCATAAATATAATATTGACAATGGAATACAAGCTGAGATACATATCCGAAAATTGATGTTGGAACACAAATGAAAAAACCATGTTCCACCCCACCGTAGAACAGAACAGCCAAAATCAGTTGTCCTGCTCACCCCCTAGCCTGACCATGAGTCCATACAAGGTTCTCATTACTAGCTTTCCCTTCTCAAAAACCATATTAAAGAAGGTCGTCGCAGGCTACAAGATGTGCAGGGTGTGACGATGCCTGATCGTCTCCCCCTACTCTAGAGTTGGATTGCAACATCTCCACAGGCTGCACTATAGCTAGGGTGCGACGATGCCAAAAGGATAAGGAAAAATCGAGCTTCACAAAATTTCTAGAAGGGGATCTTCTAGAAGTTGAGGTGGCCTCTGAACGGTTTGGATCTTACTTGCCTCTCTGATTTGGTGGGATCATCCTAATCTCCTCACACCATCTCTCTTTCTCCCTATATAAAGAGGGATATCTCATGGAAAAGGTTAAGGTTGAATAGGATAAGAATTGGATGAGGAATTCTACTTCAACTGATACTTGAGAGCTTCATTTTAGTTCATCAGGTCATTGTGGATCTTCTTCATTCAAGGTTGGAGAAAGTGTGTGTGTTGGAAAAAAGGGACATCGAGAGGGGACCTTGTGACATCAAGGCTTTGGTTGTAATCTCCACTTTCATTTCAATATGATAAAGTGATATGTTTCTTTCCCATAAAACTAGTCTTGTTTTTATTGTATGATTCCTTGATCACATACATAGGTTCTTGTTGAGTTCATTGTATTGCTTTCACTTTCGTTGGCTTGTGTTCCCTTGCAGATTCAATATCACAAGAGCATTGGAGTGGAGTTAGGATGGCAATGGAAAGAGAAAATAACATTTAAACTGTATGTTGTCCATCTCTAGTTAAATAGTAAATTCAATAATTAGAGCTTAGGGAAAGCATCATATTATGTTATGTTATGTTCTAGATCCGGGTGGATTTAGGGAGATATGTTCATGTCCGCATTTACCGATTAATCCTACAACAAAATTGGTGACCATACTAGGGATATGACTTCCTTTTGATTTTTTGCTTCCCATTTTCTTTTAGCCTACCTTCTTCTGACTAAATTCATTCTCTGAGTCTATGGGCGATCCATCTGGACTCCCTGGGTCTGGAAGTTCACTTAGATTTTTTATATTTCTTCCATTTTTTTCTTATTTACAGAGATCATCGCATTATACCACATTGGCAGCCTGCGATGACCCTCAGATGCCGCACCTTGCTTGTCCAATCCAGTGCGGTGACGTCGCAATGTGCTCTGCTAGTATCTTGCGATGACTTTAGTTCACCGCACTGTGTCCCATACCCGGCCTGCGACGACTCCTGTAGGATTTGTTGGAGTGATTCAATTTATCTTTTTCCACCCAGATTTACCTTAGTTTCCTGGGGTGGACTTCTGATGCCAATGTTTGATTAATTCATGAGTTTAAAGTTTGCTTGTGATTGGTTTTCAGTGATTGAAAGTCTTTCTTCGTGATTTTGCAAGTCTTTTTCTTTTGATCTTTGTCAGGATGATATAATCTTTGGATCTTGATCTAAGTGCTTGTTCGACAATGGGTTTTTGGTTTGTGTAAATTTTTGGATTGATTTTACTTTTCGTATTGTTTGTTGATTGAGAAATACTTTTTGTTTGTATTTGACAAAAGGCTCTCTTATCTTCTTCATTTTTGTCTACATTACAAGTTCGATTTGGGAATTGTGTTGAGAATGTCTTGATTTTCTTAGATTACATTTTCCTTTCATCATTACATCTCTAATTTTTTTTTGAAAAGGAAGAACTGAATTCATTTGTTATTTTTAGTAATCTTTCATAAGAAGATTTTTACATTCGAAATATTTGTTAAAGAGAAGAATTGGAAAATTTTGTGCTTCATGATTATTTGGAATTGTTTTCATTCGAAATTGAGAAATTGCAATCCGTAGCTTTCGTACTTCAAAAGAATAAATTCTCCCTATTGTAATTAGAGTTCATTGAATTAAAAAATTGCACATTCATCTCTTCTTTCATTTTCTTGGGTCAAGGTCACAACCTCATCAGTTTCATTTTCATCTCCCTTTTGAGTAAACAACAGCCTCTAAAATACAGCGTAAATTTAAAATTTATTAGCAACTTTTATTTTCTAGGGATTCTTGTCACCAACATTATCTAGGATAGTGCTTTGGAATAGGTTGTAAGGCACACTCTCCAAAGCATCAAAACACACAATAGTATATTGTGATAGGGAGAGTTCAAATTCAATTGCTACATTTTGTCCTGGGAAACCCTTCTAACACAAGGGTCAATCACGAGGTCACATTAGGATTGGAAGAGTTACTCGCCCTTCTTTGTTGGAATTGGTGTAGAGATTGCGGGTATTATTGGGGGTCACTTGAAGGTATACCCATGATTATGTGTGGGAGCCTCTCGAGTTGATTTCAGGCTAGATACCTTGTCTTTGCGCGTGGATAGAACTGTCAATTGTTTCCCCAGGCATCATTGTTGTAGTTGGTGACCTTAGTAGCCTATCTCTTTAGGGTCTTTACACGAGGTGATTGTGGAGGGGTAAGTCTTCACGGTACCTGGAATCGACGTTGGCCAAACTCACTCGGGCTGCTTGGAGGGTATACCCACGATTATGTGTGAGAGCTTGCACCAGGGTGTAATTCCATTAAGCAGGTCGTCAACGTAACTTTTCCACCCACTTTATCCCAACCCCTTCTTGTCTTGATCTCGCGACGTTGGATTTCATCACCAACTAGTGACTTCTAAATAAGAAGGTTTTTTTGCTTGGTTTGATTTCTAGATTTTATTAGTGAGTGTTGTTTATTTCTCTAGTTGGCCATAGAATTTTTTCGTTCTTTACTTGGTTCAACCAACATCGGCCTTCGTTTTTCATGGAGGATGCAAGGGCTACCCCCAGAAGATCCATAAGGTTACCAACCTTTGCTTCCTAACACATCAGAAGGATCTCCTAAGGGAGTAGTCAATAACGAAGTAGCTTCTAAAGTTGGAAGTACACATTCTTTAAAAGGATTTTGGATTGTTTCAGATTCCTTAGAAGCACTCTAACTTCCCCCAAATCCATTATTGAGTGTTCGACCAGATGCATGTTTGCTCCGGATAAATTCATAAGGATAAATTGTTGTTGTTGACAATATTGAAGTACCTACTGGACATAATGCAGGATCTGGAGTAGACGATCCACTTTTTCAAAGTGAATCATTTAGAACCTCGGCTCACATGGCTGGAATTCTTAATCCTAGATCTTCCCCTTCTACAGTACATAATCTTTATGGAAACCTAGGAGCAAGTCCTGATCAACCTATGGCATCGAAAATGCCTGAGATGTCTATTACCTATACAATACCTTTAGATCATTTTACTAGAACGACCAGTAATGTCACCACTGTTTCAAACCAATTGTTAGTTGGTTCTCACTCGATTCTTCCTCTCCATATGCCTCATTCTATTATGGTCCCACAAGCTATCACTGTTCATACTAGACATACGGTGATTTCCCAAGCTCCTATTGGAACACCACCTCTGCTTAGACCGAATCTCTCACTTACATCTGGGTATAATGCTTTGAATACTTCTATTTCTATTCCTACCCAAAATCCAGTCGAAGGATCAAAACTTTTTGTTCCTCCTGGGTATAATGTTATTAGTCAGTTTGTTCCTACACCTGCCCAGGTTCTCTCTGGGGGGCCTTACGTTCCTCCTCCACCTTTGATTGGAGGATCTAATTATTTTGGCCCTAGTGGCTCCAATCCAGTTGGAGGCACCAATATTTCTGTCACTTTTGGTTTTCTGATTCCAGTCGGGGGGCAACCTCAGTTTGGGGGACAACCTCAGGTTGGGGAACAACCTCAACTTACGGGGCAACCTCAAGTTGGAGTTCATAACCCATTTTATGGACAAACCGTACTTATGTTATAATATCAACCTTGGAATCTTCCTGTCCAAGGGAATCAACAACCGAATGGGGGGAAACATCCACAAGTTAATTCTTTTGTACCTCCCAATTTCTATCAACCGTACCCAGGTTCTCTGAATCCTACTTGGGGTCAAAACTTTGAATCCAGTGTTCCTTTCCAAGGGAACATACCTAATCAACCCAACCCTGTTGGATATTTTCCTCAAAATCCTCCACAACCGAATCTGTCAGGATTGTCTAATTATCTGCAGACTGCTTACAGTCCTACTGGTATACCTACGAGGCTTCCTCCTCAAAACTACCAGTTTCCTCAAGTGAACAGACAGTTTCCTTTCCTAGCCACTTTGGATTTACTGGATCTATCTAGGATTTTTAATGATCCTATTTCACACTCTCCTTATTGGCCTATCATCCCATCCAAACTACCGTTTGACATTCCCAAGTTTAATGGTCGATCAGGAGAGGACTCGAATAATCATGTTATGACTTTCCATCTTTGGTGTTCATCCAATTCATTGATTGGTGACTCCATAAGATTGTGACTTTTCCAACGAACTCTCACGGGTTCAGAAAAAAAATGGTACATTGAGTTATCAAGAGGATTCTTTAATGAATTTAATACCCTAGCCATGGCCTTTTTAACACATTACCAATTGTCGATTCGATACGAGACGCGAACCGAAATTTTGAGTTATTTTAAGAAATCTTCCTCCACTCATATTTCTGATCACATTCATGAGTGGAGGAGGAGAAGACGTTTGATCAAAGTTCCCCTTCTTGATCAACTGTCAACTGAGAACTTTACCAAATCACTCATTGGGCCCATAACCCGTGATGTTTCCATGGGAGGTGTCGTTACTGAAGAGCAGGTGATTAGTCATGCTTAGTATCTAGATATCGTTTATTCGCAAATGGACACACTTTACGACTTAATCTCTAATGCTCCTCGTCCTTCCACGAATCCTACCCCAACACCCCCAACAACTTCTCATGTTGTTGATGGTGTTATTCACACTTTTCATGCTAAGACTCAGTTCTCACATTCCAGCCACACCAATCCCAAGTCCATCGCCTCTAATGTACAAAATAATCCTACTCCTGCTCCTTCCTCAGGTAAGACTTCTGAAGTCAATTCGGTTCAATCCACATCTATCGAAAAGAATCAAAATAAAAAGAAAGGGAAGGGTAAGAATAAGGAGGACAAAAATAACAATCAATAGTCTGAGAAGTCCAAAATGCAACCCGTTAATGAGAAAGATAAATTTAAACCTCGTTACCCCTACCTTATTTGCGGTGACAATAATTACACAAAATATTATCCGCTACGCGTTGAGGTTACTAAGTTCCTACAAGGGACAGGGAAGCCTCCCACACCTGTCGTTCTATCACAACCTTTCCCTTCTTAGCAGTAGGCCCAATTGGTCACTCATGACCAACCTTCTCCTTCTACCTCATCATATGTTCTTATGTGTATTGGTGACTCCAGAAAGAACGATGTTGCAATCACAACTTGAGCCAAAGATTATTCTCCATCAAAAGAGTAAGTTGATGATATACCACCTTCGTTGGTTAAAAATTCTCCCCCAACTTCACCTCCAAATGTTCCTCTTCATCTTGAACAATTGGGTCTCGATACAGTTCTTCGTCCTCCTCCCAAGGGTGTTGTTCAAAAGTCTATGTTTAATCCTCATGCGCGTGCTACCCAAAACTACAGTATTGTAGAGTACCTTGTGCAATCACCCTCCGCAATGTCGGCTCTCGAAGTCCTTCAAAGTTGTCCCGCTCAACGAAAGGCACTGTTAAAATCCATTGGTGGAATTGACCCTATCAATACTAATTTAATAATCTTTGACTTGGAAGATCGCATTCCAAGGCTTCCTCCTCAATTAGCATTTCAGATCCAAGTTGTTGTTGAAAACAAGAATATATGTAGGACTGTTATTGATGAAGGAGCCTCGACTTGCGTTATATCTGTTAATTGTTGGAAAGTTATCGGCTCTCCTACCCTCAATGAATCACACAATACACTTAAGGCCTTCAATGTGATAATTTTTACACCTTACAGTGTTCTTCCTTCGTTGTCTATTACGTTGGAAGGAAAATCGGACAATGTAGAGGTTGAGGTCTTTGATGCACCTCTCGATTATAACCTTCTACTTGGTCGTAGCTGGATTAATTCCATGTGTGCAGTTATGTCTACCCTTTTCTACGTGTTATGTTTCCCGCACCAAGTAAAGGTGATCACTTTCAACCAACTGGCCTTCCTTAATTCTTATTCCTGTACTAGCAACGTACCTTTTATCTCGAAGACACCTCCCAGTTATGAGAATGTCGGCGTGGGTCTTTTAAAAAATTCAACCTTGATGGGTACATTTCCAATCCCACCACCCGATATACTTCCTCCTTTCGTTTCTTTGATTAACATGATCTCTGCCACAGTTCGTGAAACCCCTGAGTCTTATGACCCATGGATAGTACCTGACCCTGGTGATTGTCTTCATTACGGTGACAAAATGCCTTTAAGTCTAGTTGAATTTGTTTATCAAGTTATTCAATTGGCAACTCCATCTCCTCCTTCTCTCTGTGATACATCTCTTGATCCATTCCACGTGATATTTCCTACTGATGAGATGATCATGTCAGTCATGTCTATGGAAGATACACCATGGGACAATGGGCATCATCCTTCTATCCTCTTCCTAGAATGTGATACCATAGAGAGATACCAACAGATTTCGACCCCGTCAACCGTTGTTGTTGTTTCTTCAGTTCTTGAATCAACGCATGATCTTTTGTACGAAGGGAACTTGAGTAACATTTCACCTATCATTTCTCTTGACATATCGATTAAACCTAGATTCATGGAAAATGTTCATATCGGTGCCTCATGTTCTACCGATGAGGTTTGCACCTATAAATCCCTTTTTCAAGAATTTTTTGACGTTTTTTTTTCGGGAGTTATGAAGAAATGCCAGGTATTGATCCTGATATTGTTGTGCATGAGATTAAGACATGCCCAGATGCTAAGCCCGTTCGGCAGAGACTTCACCCAGTCCATCCATGTAAAGCCACTGCTATCAAGCTTGAAGTTTAAAAACTTCTTAAAGTTGGCTTTGTCTATCCTATATCTTTGACCGATTGGGTATCCAATCTCATTCCAGTAAATAAGAAATAAGGAACGATCCTCATTTGTGTAGATTATAGGGATATAAATAAAGCTTGTCCTAAAGACAATTATCCAACCCCTTTCGTTGACCAGATCATTAACGATTGTGTCGGGAGTGAAATCTTCTCCTTGATGGATGGTTTCTCCGGCTATAATCAAAATAATATTTTACCAACGGATCAACATAAGACTGCTTTTATTTTCCCTTGGGAAACCTTCACCTACCGGAAATTATCCTTTGGTATCAAAACTGTTGGTGCAACCTTCCAATGTGCTATGTCTTACACTTCTCATGACATTAAGCACATTGTACAACCATATCTCGACGATCTATCGGCGTATTCCATGTGTTGTCAAGATCACCCAACACATTTAAGGGTCATTTTCGTACGTTGTCGTTATTATCGCATCCGTTTGAATCCACACAAATGTGTTTTTTGTGTGGAATCTGGTCGACTTATTGGTTTCATTGTGTCTATACATGGGATTCAGGTAGACCCTTTGATGGTTGAGGCTATTCTTAATCTACCTCCTCCTTCCACACTATGCCAGCTCCAAAGTTTACAAGGGAAGGCAAACTTTTTGCTTCGTTTCATCCCCAATAACGCTGAACTAACGAAAGGATTCACTAGGATCCTCAAAAAAGTTTACGACTTTGTATGGGACGATACTCCGAACAAATCCTTTGAATATTTGAAACTAGCCTTAACCAGTACACCACTGTTGTTTCCCCCTGACTATAGCCGAGATTATTTCCTATACTTAGCCGCTTCAGACTCTACCATTGCTACGGTCTTAGTCGAGGAGGATGATTCATATGAAGAAAATGTGATATACTATTTGATTCAGAGTCTTACGACTACCGAGACCAAATACCTACATGTGGAAAAACTAGCCTTGGCAGTTGTTCAAGTTGTTCAATGTTTTCGTCACTACATCTTATTACATAGGACCACCGTTATTTCTGATTGCAACCCCATGCAAAATATTCTTACTCGAAAATTGTTGGGGGGAAAGTACTCCAAATGGATAGTGATTCTCCAAGATTTTGACTTGGAATTGAACATGCCAAGTCAAAGAATATTTTGTTTTTTTCAAATTGATATGTGACCTTCCCTCTACTGAGATAGAAAATGTGGCAAAGGATTCCTTGCCTGACAAATCCCTCTTTCTAATCAATTCTAATGACATATGGTATGGGCATATCATCATATATCTCCAGACTCAAACTTGTCGACCTGATATTTCTAGTACATATCGTCGTCGTATATGGTATCAAGCTCGTCAATACATCATCCTTGGTGATACCCTCTACCGTCGTGGTATTGATTCCATTTTTCAACAATGTCTTACCTACGATGAAGCTAACAAATATTTAAACTACTGTCACTCCGGAGCATGTGGCGGTCATATGTCTGGGTATTCCAATGCCCAGAAGATCTTACAAGCCGGTTATTTTTTGCTTTCGTTGTTTAAGGATTGCATTACTGCTATCCAGAAATGCCACGCTTGTCAAACTTATAACAACAACATCTGATCTCACCCTAATCCTCTCCACCCTGTAGTTTCCATTGGTCCATTTTCCAAATGGGGCATTGACTTCATGACATGTAACCCTCACTCAGTCGGGGGGTATGGATACATCATTGTAGCTGTGGATTATTTCACTAAATGGGTCGAGGCGATGCCTACATTTGATAACACCGAGAAAGCTACAACATTGTTCATATTCAATCATATCATTACTAGATTTGGTGTCCCTCAAGCCATCGTTATTGATCACAGTAGTCATTTTCAAAATTTTATGATGTCTGAACTTACTAAAAAGTTGGGTCTTCACCATGAAAACTCAACCCCCTATTATCCACAGACCAATGGCCAAGTTGAAGCAATCAACAAGTTTCTCATTACTATGCTTCGACAGATGATAGGTATTCATAAGAGAAGTTGGCACACAATGTTATTCTCGGCATTATGGGCCTATCGAACATCTGTCAAGTCTACCACGGGATTCACACCTTTCCAGTTAGTATATGGTATCGAAGCAATTTTTTCGATTGAATGTGAGATACCATCTTTGAAACTAGTCATTGAACTTCTCCCTAACACCTCTGCTAAAGAGGAGCGTCTATTGCATTTGATGCAATTAGATGAAACCCATCGTGATACCGCCTTAGTTATTGAAACTAAGAAGAAATGTGTCAAAGCCCAATATGACAAGCATGTCAAGCCACATGTTTTTTCTGAAGGTGATCTAGTTATTCTTTACGATCAAGAACGTGATTTGCTAGGGGATGGTAAATTTGAGCCCATGTGGCGGGGTCCATATATTGTCAAACAAGTGTTGGAGAAGGGAGCTTATGAGCTGGTGGATAATGATGGAGTTCCTTTTAGTGAACCCAGAAATGGGATTTACTTGAAGAAGTACTATGCTTAAATCATTTTTGCATGAGTGTTGTGTATTTTAGCGTATAATAATCTTGTGTGATTTTTCATTGTTTGGTTTCAACCTTTAGTCATTTACCTTACGTTGTGCTTGGTTTCCAGATGTCGGTGTCTTCACTACCCTACATTGGTTTTTTCAATTGCACTATTCACAGTACTCAAAACTTAGCATCTTCTACTTGGGCAATTTATGCACCTACGAATGAATTGATCAGTCTACATGGTGTTTTCCTTGGTCGTGAAACTAAAAATATCATGAAATACAGTGCAGTTATCGAGTTGTTAACTGACGTTTTCTCACTTGGGATATTCCATCTTGTTGTATGACTCGATTCACATTTAGTGGTCCTACAATTGAGTAACGTTTATTCTATCTAAAGTCCTACGTTGTTAAGGGTATACCTACGAATTCACCTCTTGGAACGTCATTTTGATTACATTGAATATCAACACAGTCCTAGATGTCTAAGTACATTAATAGATGCATTGGCTAATTATATGTTAGAAAGACATTTGAGACATTTATAAAATCCAATCACACTTTGTATATACAACAAGTAAGCCGGTAGAAGCCTCATATATATATATATATATATATATATAACGATAAAAGTTTACAAAAAAGTGGTTTTGTTCGAAGACCAAAATATCAAAAATGTGAAGCACATGGCTTCATATACAATAGAGAATCAAGGATCATGCTCGCTATGACATGTGACTGCCCGTGCTACTCTACAGATCAGTCAATTGATGGAAGCAGACATGCCCATTTTGTGGCGTTGGTAATGCCTCAGGATATCATCTATAGAGGCATCTGGGATGTTCATCGTGAGTCCCTCCAAATTTTGTTATAAGGTCTTGAAGTCAGCAGCATCCACTCCTGCTACATCACCTCTCTCCCCTTGCCTCTATATAGGGGATGAACCTGGAGGACGATAAGGTCCCACATCTGCATCACCAAAGAGTGTTTGCTTATTCATCGGATAAACAACATAAAAAACATTTAATATCATTGAAAATAAAAAAAACATCATATAAGCAAAACTTCCTTCTTACCTATGTGCCCCCATTGGTAACCCTCATGAAGAGATAGGTCTGAATATCCATGGAAGTCTAGCCCAACATATGCATAGTCATCGATCATGAGCATTTGAGTCCTCAACCAGTCAAAGAAGACATCGTTATACTTAACGATGGGACCAGCTGCATTTCATGCCATGAGGTTGACCCACCTCTTCATTCTTGGATCCTATGGGGCAGGTATACCCCACTCTACCTGCAAGCTCAAAATTGGGACCCTCTCTAGGAAGAAGGATACCAAAATCGAACCGTACCCGAAATGTTTTAATCCTCCACTCCTACACTTGGTCAGTTGTTTTTTCATACTTTTGAGAACCCCTTCACACCAGTTGAAAACTCGGGGCTCCATGCACTCCAGTGCATACTAAAAATAGCTCTAAAGAGCCATATGGGGATCTGCACTCCCTTCCATGCATGTGATGGTATAGAGGATGGTCTGTAGAGGCAAGTCTCGGATGTCTCTAATACAGATGTTACCACTATGTTTTTGGGTACCCGGTACACAATGTTCACTGATGTAGTGGTTCATAGGCTCACCGCCCCCCCCACCCCCACTACCTATCAGTGTTACTTGGGACCCATGGAGATATATCCATGTTAAGAAGTAGATATCCTCAATATCTATAGTGAGTGTATGGGCACCCACATGGAACGTATGCTTGTTCACATCCCACATGTGAACTAGGTACTTGAGTAACCTCAACTGGGCCCTCATTCCCTGGATCTTAAAGAATTTCAACAACCCACACTGTTGGAGGGTCATCACCATTCCTGGGTCATTCCCAGAAAATTAGTCTTCCTCCTCTTTCTCTCTTTCATTCCATTCCAACATTTTGACCATGGAAACCCTGCAATGGAACCATAAAGAGAGATTAGCATTATTATCTTCTTCCCTAGAGATTTTTTCTTGGAAAATTTATCATTTAAAACTTTTGGGTTGCGGACGTCATAGGATAGGGCATTTTCATAGTGAAAATTCATCGCAGGATAGTTATAGGGCTACCTACGATGATCCTAGATCATCACAAGCCCGATATAGGGCACCTGCGATGACCTTCATGCACAGGTACCCCCAAAAACTCAACTCAAAAGTATATTTTTAACCAATGAAAAGCAAATTTTAATCCATGGAAACATAGAGGACATGAAGATTACCTTTTCTGTAGAGACGATTCGTCAAATGATCAGTCATGCGCTCCGCAATCTGCAGTTGAATATCGAGGTAAAAAGAGGGTTTGGAGCAAGGTTTGGGTGAAATGACAAATGAAATAGTGAAATGTAGTTTTTACCCATTTTCATTGATTTTTCACTTTTTTCAATTGTATTTTATTTTATTTATATATTTCATCTAAACCTTAAAATCCTAACAACTTTACAAATGTTTGATTTTTTTTTGCAAATTGAAAAGTCTAGGAGTGAAACATTGGAACAAGTGTTCATTTTTTGGTTTGTTTTTGTGAATTTTTCGCATGTATAGATTCTTTTTAAGGTTTTTCGGGAAAAACTTCGAGCTTAGTCCTAGTTATTTCTCGTCCTCGTAAATCAATGAGAATGTAATTGAGTATACTTTTATCACTTTTTTGGACTCGTAAAGGTTATATGAAAAAGGAATCCACTGGAGTTCCCTTTAATCTCTTTTTAGACTCTCTAAACATGAAAATATGGCCGAGTGACCTTGTTCTTTTCACACTCGTTTAAGTATTTGAAGAAAACATTTGATGAGTGGTAGGTTATCACTTTTTTGGTCTCATCATATTAATTTACGAAAAAGGAACTGATGGATTTCTCTTTATGTGCTTTTCAGACTCTCTAAACATGAAAAGCCCCTGAGTTTTCTATCTTTGCACACATTAAATAAACATCGAAAGACCCATATGGGACCGAACCACTCCTTCTTAAGGGTTTGTTAAATATACTCTGAGGGACTCGTCCAAAGGATGATCTTACATCAACAAGCATATGTTATCCTCCTCAATCTTGCGTAAAAATAAAGAGGTACTAGCCAGAAATGGTGGGGGAAAATTGGGAAAGAAATGTGTCTATGTATTTGTGTTACTATTAGTAATAGTCGCTCTTGAACATGACACCCCCCTTCATCATTGTATCCAGGTTGGGAAATCCATTTGTCTCTTGTTTGACCATCTACATGTCCATATTTTGGGTCCTCCTTGAGTCAATGCTACCAAGACCATTGTCGTGTCATTCATATGTTCAAGAGAAGTCCAGCCTTAATAATCCTTCTATTAGGTCGGCCATCTGTAGTTATAAATTTTCTACCAGGTCAGCCTTCCTATGTCAGTTTCGAATCACTTCACACTCTGATCTATTTCAAATATGTTACTTATTTCATGTCATTGATGGGGGATACATCAAGGCCCTCATTTGATGAGTCTTTTCTCGTCGACTTCAACACATTATCCGGGAACAAGACTTAGAAATCATTTAGTACCTTAGAGCCTGCATGCCTCAATGGAAGGTCTCTTCACTTCCAATAGTGGGTTCACATCATTGAACCCTGATTGGGATATTTCATCGAGTGTTTGACTTCAACTCATTTATTCACATTTGTTGGATTGTACTAGGTTACCTTGGGAGTCATTAACATCAATGATGATTTCCTTCACACTTGTTAACAGTTCTCATCATTGACCGGTAATCAAGTGGTTTTTACCATGTTCAACTTCAGCACATGTAATCACATGGGTAGATTCATACTATAAGGACGATGGAAATGAAGACCCTGGATATCATCATTTTGTTCCAGGTTGCGATGGAGTATTCATGATTTGTATTGACACATAGATCCACTTTGTATGTCTTGTGGCTACGTTCAAATTTGAGTTATTTTAGAGCATAGATCCACAGTGTATTCCTGGTGTCTATGCCGATTCATAATGGCATGGATCCACAGTGTACATTTAGTGTCCATGAATCACTTGACATTTTGTAATCTGAGTATGGGAATGCCTACCTCAGACAATGGTATAGTATTATGTTGATGCTTGATTGTTTTCAAGTCCCCGATCGGTGCACTCCTTGTTCAACACACACATTATACAAAGTATTTCGGTTGTCACGAGTTCCAGCTTCATACTTTGGGGGGAATTCTATTACACATTATTTTGGTAACCCCCGTGATCTACTGATAACATGTGTTCATGTTCCCATGAAAGGATAAAATATTCTTTCTCCATGAGGAAGGTGACTGGCTTTCCCTTCTCAAAAACCATATTAAAGAAGGTCATCATAGGCTACAAGATGTGCAGGGTGCGACGATGCTTGATCATCACCCCCTACTCTAGATTTGGACTTTGACATCTCCACAAGCTACACTATAGCTAGGGTGCGACGATGCCAAAAGGCTAAGGAAAATTTGAGCTTCACGAAAGTTCTGGAAGGGGATCTTCTAGAAGATGAGGTGGCCTCCGAACGATTTGGATCTTACTCACCTCTCTGATTTGGTGGGATCATCCTAATCTCCTCAAACCGTCTCTTTTTCACCCTATATAAAGAGGGATCTCTCATGGAAAAGGCTAAGGTTGAATAGGCTAAGAATTGGACGAGGAATTCTACTTCAGCTGATACTTGAGAGCTTCATTTCAGTTCATCAAGTAAAACTATTAAGAACGTATTACAGTAGAACTATTAGGCTAATCAAATTAGACAGAGAAACATTTTACTTCAAACAAATAACACCATTGCTTCAAAATGACGATAATGTGAAATGGGATACACAGAGGAAATGAACTTACCGTGCACAAGCCGAGAGAAATATTTGAAACCACTAACCACCATGCCTATGGAGAAATCGGCTAAATTACCCCTACGTTATATTTTTACATAGAACCAAGAATAAAACTTGACACAGTTGTCACCACATCATGAAGGGAATCGATTAAACGCCCTTGCTACCATTCTATACAAAGCCGAGAGGAAAACTCGAAAACAATGGACACCATTGCCTATGGAAAATGGGATGAATACCCCATGGCTACCATACTACCACAGAGTTGCATAACCCTACCATCACAAGAGAAAAACACAGAGTAACAAAATGTATGGAATAATCGAGAAGGGTAATGGCACCTCGTGCCTCACAATAGCGAAGGAGAATGGAAGGTATGCCAGACTCTCTATGTCATGTGAAGCCAGCCTAGGTGGAAAACCTGTAGTGGAGCTTCCCTGCAAATCGCCAGACCTAGAGATCAAAGGTGGTCTGCCACCATTAATGGATACGACCTAACTTAAAAGCCTAAGTCTAGGTTCGACCGTCCAAGTAACTTTATCTTTAATGCTTCTCGAATTGTGTACAGACCATGAATTTATGTGTGATGCGGACCAATGGTGTAATAACATGGTCCCGACGATAATCATTGTATTTATCATAATTTTCATTAACATGGTAAACCACTATGGAACATTAAAAATCCCCTAGCGCATAGGTTTGGACTTAGTGGGTTAGGACCCTAGGTTCAATTCCATGAATGCTAGTGCTTAAGTTTTGAATTTTATAAAGTGTATCTAGTGTATAGGTATTGAGTTTTATAAAGTGTCTTGTTACATGTTTTAGAAATATAGTTATGAATTATATGAATGGGTTGCACAAGTTATTCCTAGGCTATGGACCTTGAAAGGCCTAGCCATTAATACATTAACGTTACAATGTTAATTATGACAGCAATGCCTAATATCAAACGATGTATGGATCTTAAGATATCTTGCAACCTTTTTGAATGAGCATTGATAATGATACACTTGTCAGGTATATAATTATGAGTTTAAGATATAATTATTCGTGTGTCACAAACATTTGTCATGCATAATAGACTTTAGTTTTCCCCATTTAAAAATAATAATAATTTGTGAAATTTGGGGTACATTACATGTGGTATTAGAGTTGTGGATTACAACGCTTGGACCTCAGGGCAACACCAGAATTTTATTTTGTTTCCTTGAAAGAAAAGCTAACATACATATTTATTGTTACAAACAGAAAAACAAATGTGTCTCTTGTGAAAATGTCAGCACATAATGAAGAAGGAGACAGAAATGAAGGGAATCCAAACCAGCATCTTCCTAGAGACCCAGAACATAACGGTGAAGGGAGTTTAGCCACTCAAGTCTTGGAAATGATGTGAAACCTCATTGTGGAATTACAAGGATTTAAAGAAGATAATGAAAAGTTGAAGAAAACATAGGAAGATTAGTTGGAAATAAATAAAATGTTGCTACACAGTATAGTAACACAAAAGAGTCCAAAGGAAAATGAAAAAGAGGAACAGGTTAGAAAAAAGTCCTCTAAGAACTCTGGTCACAAAATAGAAAAAGTGGATAACTCTTCTAAAGACACACACATGACAGAAAACAAAGCATCTACAGGAAGAAAAAGAAAACAAGTGGACCACCTGGAAGGTGAATTCAAGAAAATCAAACCTTCCACCTTTGATGGAGAATCAAATACTAGTGAGGAGGTTGAAACATGGTTACTAGATATAAATAAATACTTCCAAATTTATAACTACTCTAGTATTATGAAAGTTAGAATGGCCATTTACAACTTGAAAGGAAAAGCTAGTATCTTGTGGCAAGACCTGAAATTAGCTGCTCATAATTCAAAAAGTATTTCAAGAAGCAGTACCTATCATAAAGTTATTACAAAAGAAAAACTAAGGAATTTTAAGAACTGTGACTAGGAAAAATGGCCATGGATGATCTAATAAATACATTTCTAGATCTGTTGAGGTTTGTACTATACATCAAAGAGTACAAAGTAAATATACAAAGGTTCTTGAGTTGTCTACCACAGTCGTACAAGGAAAAAATTGAATTTGACAATCCTAATTCTTTAGAAAGGCTCGAATGTGGTATGATCAGTACAAACAGAGATCTGGAATTCTGTTAAGAACCAAACATCAATATAGCATAGAAAAACCTCAGGAAAAGTACTCAACGCCTTGAAAAAGAGATAATTTCAGATAATAAGCCTCTTCGAGGGGGCAACCTCCTTTTACCCCACTTAAATGTTCAAGTACAAGCCAGTGCAGATTTTATTGGAGACAAGTGGAAAAGGCATGGAAGACATGTGAAGACATTTGAATAAAGCCAGGCCTCTTTGTAATGGTTAAGTACAGATAATTCCAAAATGAAAATGCTCTTGGTATATATAGGAGACTAGGAGAGTTTAATGGCCTAAAGCCGACATAAATAATAACATTACTAATCTAGAATTACAACTAATGGCCTAAAGCCAGACATAAATAAATAACGTACTAATCCTAATATGCCCCAATTAGAATTGGTAATGAGGCCAATGTGGGGCTTAACATACCTCCCTTGAGACAAGTGTTGTCGCTAGCTTGAGTAACTCTGGATATACGTATAAAGACTCATCTTCCCAAGTGGAATCTTCGGTAGGTGGTTTTCCTCCATTTAATGAGATATTCTAAAATGGATCTATTCCTCGGTTAAGCGAATTCTTGTGTGGGTGATGGCTTCAGGCTCCAATAGCAGTTTTTTCCTTCCTCGTCAAGTTCGGCAATATAGTTTGGTAGCATCTTGTCACTATAACTTTCTTTAAGCATGAAACATGGAAAGATTGTCTGTGATGAAGATCTGGTAGCTCAATTTGTATACCATAGTATAATATTTTGCAACACCTTATAAGGCCATACTACTTTGGTGATAATTTATTATCCTTCTTGGCTTTGTTGGGGACATCTGTTTGTATGGTTGTAGTCTTAAAATGCCAATCTCCTACTTCAAACTTCTTTCCTTTCGATGTTGATATGCTTGTTGTTTCATGCGATTTTGTGCCACAATTAGAGTTGTCCTTTAAGATTTGGAGAGCATTTGTTGATTCTCAATGTGATCTTCCTTAACAGATTTTTATTTTTAGAATAAGTGATGGAAGGAGGTGGGTATCCATAGAGTTCACCGCCGTAAGATTGTCATTTTGTTGCGGTGTGAAAGAGGAAGTGTTATACCACCGATACGCCAAGGGTAACCATTTGAACCATGCTTGTTTATCGAGGAGACAAAACAGCGAAGGTATCCTTGAGACATTTGTTCACTATCTGGTTTGTCCATCAGTTGAGGGATGATGGGATGAGCTATGAGCCAGTGGGTACCAAACAAGAGAAATTAATTTTGTCCAAAAATTTCCATTGAAGATGGAATCTCTGTCACCCACAATAATCTTTGGGCTTATACATATAGCTTTTGAGCTGTCTCCATGAATCCGGTGGCTTAGCGTACTAGCTTTGAAGGGGTGAGAGAGTGCACAGAAATTAATATTATTATGATGGAATCTATCAACAATCACCATGATGACACTCTTTCCTTAGGACTTCGGTAACCTTGTGATGAAATCCATGTAAACCTCCTCCCAACGCCGACTTAGGATGGATAATGGTTGTAAAGACCGAGTCTTAATTGTTTCCCTATATTTTGTTTTCAAACCAAACGATACGCCACAAACCTTTGAACTTGCTCGGAGTTTTAAGGCCATCAAAAATCCTTCTTGATGACTCTATGGTAGGTTTTCAAAAAATCCCGAGTGCCTCCTACTAGAGAGGTGTGCGGAGTTCCAATAGCACCTTTTATTTGAGTTAGGAGTTCTTGTAAATATAGCGATCTTTGTACCATAGTGAATCATTTCCATGTAAGTATGTCGATGCACAGGGAAATCCTGGCGCCAACCCACCAATGAGAGTCCACACTTTTTGATCATTCTTCCATTCATCCTGCTTCTATTATCCAATGGGTTGGATGATGAGATGTGCTTACCAGAGAGCCTCAACATCTTCATCCTTTGGTAGCAGTGCATGCGCCGCAACATTTTGCTCCCCAACACATAGGCGGAACAAATCATAACCAATTATCTTAGTTTGCGAACGTTTGTTGTAGAGATAGTCTTTGTTCCAAGAAGTGTTAAGACTATCATGATGCTGTTTTGACCTTGAAGTGCCTACCTATTGAGTGGGGCGCCATTTCTTCAATACATGTGTGTGCCATCATTTCCTTCTCATAAATGGGTTTGTGTGAATTATCTTCCCTTGAATTGGTCGACTTTCCAAAGCCGGGGGCCTCAACTAACTTGCATTGGGGCTGACACCAATTCCATTTCCCGATGCATCACATTTCCACAATAAAGGTTTTTGTAAAAGTGCAGATTGGTCAAGATGGGATCTTTACATCACCTCTTTAAGTTGTTCAAACAATTTAGTTGCCTGGAGTCCATGAAAATGCATCCTTCTTTGTTGGTTAGTTAAAGGTGTTGTTATTCTTTCATAGTTCCGAACAAACTTTACTTGGTAGTAGCTTTGTCAAACACAAAAATCCTCTAACATTTTTTTAATGTTTTGGGGAATCGGCCAGTCCATGTAGCCTTTAATTTTATTAGGGTCTACCTTGACACCTTCCATGAGATACAATATATTAAATACTCTACCTCCTTTGCCAAAGAAACATTTGGATGGTTTGGCATATAGTTGAACACCCTTTAGTAGTTAGCCCAGCACCTTGTCAACATGTTACTTGGATGATGCCAAGACTTATAGATTGGTATATCATCAAAAGTGGCAAATTTTTGAAGGAAGGGGGCTTGAAAATGATTCATCAACCCTTAAGGAATGTGGAGTTAAAACATTGAGCCAAAAGGCATTAAAAGGTATAGTAGCCTTCATGAGTTTGAATGTGTTTTTGGGATATCTTCTTCCTTCATTACGATCTGATGATACCACGAGATGGAGATCCAATTTTGTGAAATAGATTGCTCCATGTAGTTCATCTAACAATTCATCAATCACGAGATGGGAAACTTATCTTTAATAGTGATCTTGTTGGAAGCTCTCTATGTCCCCGGACATGCAGCCATGAGCTATCTTTCTTGAATACCATTACCCTTTGGTGCAAGTAAGAACTTTGGCTAGGTCTAATGATGCGACCTCTAACATTTCTTCAACCATGGCTCAATTTCACTCTTACGGGCATAAGGGTATGCAGCCTTGGCGATGTTAGGAAGGAACCTCGAGAATTGGGTGAATTTCATGATCATGATTTTGGAGTTTGGTGGGAGAACCAACTTTGGGAATATCTTCAAATACTTTGGAATGCTTATCAATGATCCTTTGGAATCTTGAGGAATAGATGGCTTAGATGTTTGAACATCTAGTGAGCATAGTTTTGCAATAGTATGATGCCCCTTTTTCAATAGTTTGTCATGCCATTAGAGCTTATCCTGGCTACGGGCTTCCCTGTGATACCTCAACTCAATTTCTTTTCCTTCCAATAAAAATTTCATGAAAGTTCTTGAAAATTAAAAGCCATTGTTCCTAATGATTGTAACCATTGGATTCCTGGTACAACTTATCTTTTCCACCATGGGTACTTAGAAATCATTGGACTATTCATTACATATTCCCCATAGTAAGATTGATCTTATTGCATTTCTGAGCAATTGATAGTTCCTCCATGCACCAGCCATTACTTGAAACTCTGGCTTATTTGGATATACAAGCGGTTGAGATCGTAATTTCGATTGAATGAATTTATGAGTACTGCCGGAATCAATAAGGACTATTACCTTTTTCTTTTGATGTATCCTTTGATCTTGGGGGTTTGAGGAGTGTTTATTCCATCCAATGCATTACATGTTATTGTGGGAGTCAACTCTTCATGTTTTCATCTTGCTTCTTCTTCCAATTGCTTCTACGTTTTCATCTTGGGAGGCGGTTCTTGTTCTTCTTCTTCCCTCTTCACAATCTATGTGAATAATTTCTTCTCACCACACTTATGTCCCTTCTTGTACTTGCTATCACAATTAAAACTTAAACCTTTTCTTTTCTTTCCTCCAATTGTTGGGGGTGTCAACCTTGGTAGGTTGAAGTGTTTTAGGAGAAGGAGCATTGTTCTCTCTATAGATGTTAGGATGGGTCCTTCTAGTAGCCATAGCCATATTTTACTTTCAACATTTCTTGCCACCTTAAATGCATTCTCAATGATTTGGGTTCCCAAAGTGAACCTCATGTTGAATGTTATGTTTTAAAGTTCCTATGGGCCACATCAATCAAGTGCTCATCACGGAATGCTCCGGTTCTTATATTCAATCTTTGGAAGTTTTGAATGTGCACCGATGGCGAACCCTTTTGCTTGAGATTTATCAATTGGCTAAAGAAGATTATTTGCTCCTTGTATCCTCATGGTGTGCTATCATTTCTTCCACAGAAAATTGTCCAAGTGACAAGTGATTTAGCGAGAACAAACCATTGATACCAAACAAATTGATTAGGTTCTAAATGTAAAAGAATCATTGCCTTTTGTGTATGTAGCACATTATGGAGATCAAGGTACTCCATCGGAAGTATCAATGTGATTGGGTCCTTGCCATCAAACTTCCTCATGTCAATCTGCAGGGTGGTTGGTCTTCAACACAAAGTTGGAGTTTCTCCATTCTTGATTCACCTTCCTTGTGTCCACATCCTTGAATTTCATGGGATGCATTTTCACTTCGAGGTGTCTTCACATTTATGAAATTTTTTGAATACTTCCATGATCTTAGCTTCCATTGAATCCATCTTAGTATCAACTTGGATTCCATTGAATCAATCTTAATTATCCAACTTAACTTCCATTGAATCCATCTTAGTATCCAACTTGGATTCCATTGAATCCATCTTAACTTATAGTTCATTTATGTCCCTCCTCATTTATTCACCTTCATCAAAGGTCAAGTAGAATTCCGGAGGCTTATTTGGTGTTTAAGTTCCCTTTTTGGGTGGCATGTTGGCCAGTAGCTTTTAGACAGTTTTTGAGGTGGTTTTACTAGACAATATTTATTCTGTATCTCCCAATTTTTGGACCTTACGGGTATGAAACTTTATCTTATGTATTTCTCATTTCTTCTCTTCAATTCCGAGTCTGATCAAAATTGGATGGTATAGAGTGGAATTTACGATAACTTCCCCAACTTGCTGATTTTTTGGCCTTTCGGAGATCTCCACTTTATAGCCTTGCACAAAATAATTGATATAAAAATTCTAAAAATTGTACCAAAATACTATAGGCTGTCCCGCGATCAATGCAATAATCCCATGATTTGGATACTGGGAAGAAGTTATGATTGTTTTCCTGGAACACCTTCTTGAGACTAGCCAATAGGACTAGTCGGATACCCTATCTTACACCAAGGTGTATCTATAAATTTATGATGACCCAGTAGCTGAACTTTTTACCACAGATAGAAAACTAATTTTCTGTAGCCTCCAAAGTTCGGGGTCTGAAACGTTGCGAGAAGAATTTTTCTTGAGAATTCTGCAAAGAGACTCATTTCAGGGTGATTCCGGAACCCTATCTTGTACGGGCTATATCTCCGAAAGTATAAGGCCTCAAAGGCTGAATTTTTAATGCAACATACCTTGATCCATATTCTAAATAACCTCCAAGCCATTCAGCCGAACATTTGTAAAGCCAAAGTTATAGCGAAAATTCCCGGTGTCTCGGTCTTGTGAGAAACCCCCAAGACCAGGCTATGATACCATATGTCTAGAACCAAACGTATTATGGCATGAAAACTATAGGAAGAAATTACTCAGCATGAAAAGAGAGATAATTTGGAATGGCCAAGCCTCTTGAGGGGGCAACCTCCTTTACCCACTTAAATGTTCAAGTAAGATTATTCAAAATGAAAATGTCTCATTGAATATATGGGAGACTAGGAGGTTTAATGGCCTAAAGCCGACATAAATAAAAATAACATTACCTCTAGAAATTACAACTAATGGCCTAAATCGACATAAATAAAATAACATTACTAATCTAATATGCCCCAATTAAGTGGTGATAGGCCAATATTAGGGCTTAACAAATTCCTAAGGCATGGAAAGAGACAAAATGGGATGTAGAATGAATTGGCATAGAAGGATTCAAGCATTGCTTCTGTAACATGGGAAAAGGTTTTCAAATGAAGGATTATCAATACTAACTTACACCGAATTCTCAAAGGGAAATAGACAGTTAATCTAGGAGTCAGAGAAAGTTGGAGACTGGTGAGAACCATTCAAGTGTTGGGGTGTGGGAAGAGCCCACGAGGAGAAATTCCCATGTTTAAATCCAAAAGAACTCCGGTACACTTAACCTTCAAAGGAGGATTCAGCGATTGGAGACATTGGTATAGTCATAAAATGGGCACAACTATGGATGGTAGGCCTTACGGATCATCAATCCGCTATTGTGGAAGTTGAAGGTAAAATTAATTCCCACAATGTTTCTATACTAATTGACCCGAGATCTAGTCTGCATTATACTCATCTTTAGTTAGATTGAACAAGTTAAAGAAAGGTAAAATCTTATGCTAAGTCTGGTTAATCTGATTAATAGCAGACAAAGAAAGGTAACATGTTTTATTTTTTATTGTGAACTAAGCATAGATGGTCAAAGTACAAATTTAAATATGAACATATTACCTTTGGGGGTCATATGATATAATCATTGGAATGGAATCGTTAGAGAAACATAAAGTAATATGCAAAGCTGATACGAAGGTATTTTGTGTATAAAGATGAAAATAACATAGTTAAAACGGTACATGGAATCAGAAAACCGGTTTAGGTTAAAATAGTATAATGATGCAGTTTTAGAAATGTATGAACAAAGGTTGCCAAATTTATATTTGTACAAGTAACCAACCTCCTAAGGGAATAAAGAAAACTGAGTTTAGAAGACTTTACAGTCCTATGTGGGTTTAGGGATGTGTAGATGAAATACCATAACTGCTCCAAGGAAATAGATTTCTCTATCAATCTACTACACAGATATGACCCATTATCAGGCATACCATATGGAATGAGCCTACACGAATTAATAGGAAATTTGAGTTACAAACGCTTGCTGAATAAGAGAATATATCAAACCAAATTATTTCACAGGAGCACCAATTTATCCGTTAAGAAGAAATATGGGACTTTGACACTATGTATTGACTATAGTGGCTGAATAAAATGTCGATTAAGAATAAGTATCCCTTACCCGGAATAACTGAATAAAATGACGATTAAGAATAAGTATCCCTTACCCAGAATTAATGATCTCTTTGACTAGGTTGGAGGAGCAAAGACATTCTCTAAGTTACATTTAAGGTCTAGTTATCACCAAGTCAGAATAAAGGATGAAAATATAAATAAAACAACATTTAGAACACATTATGGACACTATGAGTTTGTTCTAATTCCGTTCGGGCTTACTAATGCACCAGCAACCTTTGTGTGTTTGATGAATAGTATATTCAGCCAATATATGGATAAATTTGTGCTGGTTTTTATCAATGATATTATAGTTTACTCAAAAACAAAAGAATAACATGAAGAACATCTAAAAATAGTATTGCATACTTTAAGGGAACATAAGTTGTATGTTAAGTTTGATAAGTGCAACTTGTACCAAAGAAAGATATAGTACTTAGGAGACGTAATATCCGAAGATGGTATTGCAGTTGATCCAGAAAAGATAAAAGCCATTATGGAATGGCCTATCCCTAAGGATGTAGCAGACATTAGATCATTTATGGGAATTACCAGTTATTATCGGAGATTTATCGGAGGATTTTCCAGAATTGCGTACCCGATTACATCACTACAGAAAAAGGGAATAAAGTTTAATTGATCACAAAAGTGTCAAGATAGCTTTGATAAACTAAAAAGGTTGTTAACTACAGAACATATCCTTAAGGTAGAAGATCCCGATAAAGATTTTACAGTTTGTGTGGATGCAAGCAAAGAGGGATTAGGAGGTGTGATAACACAAGATGGACATGTCATCTACTATGAATCATGAAAACTAAAAGAACATAAACGAAATTATGTGACTCATGATTTAGAATTAGCAGTTGTCATTAATGCATTGAAAATGTGGCGACATTATTTAATGGGAATAAAAATTATGTTACTAACCGACAACAGTGTTGTAAAGTATTTGTTCAGTCAACCAGATCTCAATGCAAGGCAAGCAAGATGGTTGGCCTTTTTAAGTGAGTTTGATTTTGAGGTACGACACATCAAAGGTAAGGAAAACAAAGTTGTATATGCACTAAGTCGAAGGACTAGCAGACTCTATGAAGTAAGTATCAGCAAAGCAAAAAATGATATCGAACTGAGAATAAAATATGCAAGCAATAATGACAAAGATTACATTAAAACAAGGAAATTGCAAGGAAATGCAGAAAAAATGAACAAAACAGATCTAAGTATCGATAAAAATGGACTGTTAAGTTTCAAGAACCGGTTGTATGTACCTAACTTTGTTGATTTAAAGACAACAATTATTGACAAATTGCACAAAAAGTCATATTTTAGTCACCCAGAATACTAGAAAATGATAACAGCCTTAAGAAAATTGTTTTATTGGCCTAACATGAAGAATGAAACAGCTGAATATTTGTCTAAATGTTTAGATTGTCAATAGGTAAAGGTTGAACATCAACATCCAGTAGGTTTGTTACAACCTATGCCTATACCAGAATGGCAATGGGAGATTATCTCGATAGACTTCATCACAGGTTTTCCTAAGACTCAAAGACAAAAATGACTCGATTATGGTAGTGATTGATAAACTAAGAAAATGTGCACATTTTATACCTATGAAATCTACTTACAAAGCGATTAATATCACTGAAATTTTTATGAAAGAAATATTTAGATTGCATGGAATTCCTAAGATGGTCATTTCCGATAGAGATGTCAAATTTACGTCAAATTTTTGGAAAGAATTGTTTACAGGTTTGGATACTAACCTGAATTTCAACACAAGCTACCATCCACAAATGGATGGGAAAACAGAACGAAAAAACCGTATTATCGAATACATGTTGCAAATGTACGTAAGGATGAAACCAACTAAGAGGGAGGAGTACCTACACTTAGTCGAGTTTGCTTACAATAATGGTTATTAGACATCAACTAAGATGAGTCCCTTAGAAGTATTATACAGAAGGAAATGCACAACCTCAATTAGTTAGGATAATCTAGTTGACAGAATTATGGTGGGACCGGAAATGATCCATGAAATGGAGAGAATGGTAAAAATAGTACAACAGAACCTAAAAGAGGCCCAGGACCAACAGAAAAACTATTCATATTTAAAAAGAAGACATCGGGAATTTCAAATTGGGGAACATGTACATCTAAAATTCAAAGAAAGAAGGAGCTCTCTAAAGGTAGGAAATTGTTTCAAGTTGGCACCAAGGTTTTGTGGCCCCTTCGATATTTTAACTCG
Source organism: Picea sitchensis (assembly GCA_010110895.2). NCBI lineage: Eukaryota > Viridiplantae > Streptophyta > Pinopsida > Pinales > Pinaceae > Picea > Picea sitchensis. The sequence continues at coordinate 13,349 of SNQJ01S0045694.1, read as the reverse complement.
AATCAAACTCGTGGTATATCAACTAGCACTTCCTGCAAATTTAAAAGTTCATAATGTTTTTCATGTTTCATTACTAAAAAGGTATATTCATGATCCTACTCACATCATTGATTAGAACATGGTGCAGGTGGAACCAAAAGGCGAGTTCCAAATGAAACCTCTATGAATTCTAGACAGGAAAGAAATAGTACTACGGAACAGAGCCATTGCCCAGGTAAAAGTGCAATGGAAGCACTTTAGTCCTGAGGAGGCCACTTGGGAATTGGAGGAAGATATGTTGAAATCTTATCCAATCATATTCTGAGAGATGCATGAACACTAAGGATAGTGTTGTACTTAAGGGGGAGAGGATGTAATATCCTCAAATTTTAGAAAAATAAATTATAAGTTGAATTTAGAAATAAATTTCCATTTTTGGAGAATTCTGATTTGGAAATATATTTCCATTTATGGAAAATCCGAATTTGGAATTTTGGATTATGTAATTTATTATTTGATGACTATTGGGAAAATATTTGACTTGCCCAACTGTCCTCTTTTATTGGACACATGTATGAGACAAAATTTTAATAAATTAAATGTTGGAAGACAAAGGGAATAGCCAAGTTAAAAATAGTTGACCATGACTCCATGAGTGGGGAAAAAGTTTGAGTTACCTCAGAGCTAATTTTTACAAGTGGTAGAAGTTGAATTTGACCACTAGCATCCCCTAAAAATCAGGGATTTGTAAACCTGTGAATTTCCCCAAGGATGGAAGGGAATGGAAAGACCTAGGCACAAGAATATATACAACATATGTGGGAGGCAGGACACTACTTAGTATGTGGAGGAATTGAGAATTGTTTGTTTTTATGAACACTTGTAGTGTGAGACAAAGCATATTATGATCTATTGATGGTGACTATAGTTGAGGGGGATAATTTAGTTCGCCCTTATGGACTCATGGTCAGGCTAGGGGTGATCATGACAAGTGATTGTGGTTGTTTTGTTCTATGGTTGGGTGGAACGTGGCTATTCCATTTGTTTCCCAGCATCATCTTTTTCATTTATGTATTTAAATTGCTGGTACTATGTTAATGATGTTTTATTATTTATACAGTTGTTACCATATCTTATGTTATTGCATTTAGAAACAAAATATGTTTGAAAGAATTGTATAACCATATTAGTTGATATGGCTTGCCACTATGTAAAATAGTTATAATAGTATGTTATTAGCAGTGTAGTTTATATATACGAATATAGATATATATATATATGCATAAACAATACTACTTTATATTTTTTGTTGTTGTGTTGAACAAAAGAATAACATTCCTAATACATGTTTTGTCAATTATGAAAGAAAGGCATTTGATATAATAGAGTACAGGTATGTTGACAAAAATTTGATATACATCTTTATTACCATCAATAGATCAAATATCAAAATGTTATAGTTTGAGTTTCTTAAATGCCAAGACTCCCTATCTTGTCGAAACAGAAATTTAAAGAACTACATAAATCTATCTGTGAATACTCGCAAGGACTGGTGGATGAAGATTGAACCCAAATACCTTTTGTGGATAGTTCGTGCACTTATCCAAGTGCATTGGTTGTCCTCCCAAACCTGTAACAAACATATAAAATAATTAGTAACTTACTAATGTATGAAATGATTAAAGATGCATCAAATAAAGAATCAAGAATGCTTAACTTGGATTTCGATGTCGTAATGGAGAATGCTCGTTGCCATGTGAAGCCATCAATCCAATACCCAAGAAGGGGAGTGAGTGTGTTATTCATATGATGGGTTCTCTCACAAGAAAAATGGACCCATCATCAATTGACATATATGAGATATTACTGTAAATATGAAAATAAAATTAAGAAGCAAAACTCTAAATTAAAGTTTTATAATTTAATTATCATGTAAGCTTATAGAATTACAGAGAGAAATTATAACACAGATTGCATACAAGAGCACGAATTAATATTTCCATAAGTATTACTTCAAAGGAAGTGTACAAGAGAAAACCCATGTGAAGATCCAAAGAGTGTTGTATCGAATTTGTTACTATAAACAGAGATCGATTTGCTTAATACATACTGAACTTTTGACAAAAATAAATGATGTCATGGCATGTATGAATTTTAACAAGAATTTAAAGCGAGATACAACTCTGAGTGAGTCTAAACATAAATTTTGCAGAGCCTATTTAAATTAGAAATTCCTTTGAGATCGGCATCAGCCTTATTGAGATATAACCATGCATACAAGTAACAGACCAGGCCTATGATGAATTCAAGAAAGTCATAAATTTTTAACCTGCAAGTATATCTACTTTCACTGGGTGGATTTGTTCAAACAAATAACAACATAGACCATTTTCAAATGGATATGGGATTCTAGTAGCAGCAGAGCAACACTTTAACCTAATGACACATTAGACCAAGTTGATCTTAACTAACTCCTAAGTGTATAAATATTCTAACATCCCCCCTTTAAGAACAAATTGGTGTTAGAAAAACAGGACCGCGGAGCAATAAAATAAAACAAATGCAGAAACAAAACACAGAAGACACACAATACTAGAGAGACACAGATTTACATGGTTCACCCAGTGTGGGCTACGTCCACCAGAGAAATTGCCAGGTCCTTCCTTTATTATTATCCAACAAATGAAGGGATACAACCTACAGCAAAACCCGTTGTAACTTCCTCTTCTTTTTCTCACAGTCTCCTCTCTCAGAATACAATATTCTCCATCATCCATAGCCGCAATACATTTCCCTCATAAAAGAGGGTTGCCTTCTAGGGAAAAAAA
>SNQJ01S0045693.1:108489-130084 GCA_010110895.2 Picea sitchensis | reverse complement strand
GATAAGTGCTCTTTGTTGTGATATTATTATCTATGTATGAATGTATTCCACTGTGTATTTTAATTATCGTTTAACTAAATATTAGATTATGCATGTTTGTTGGATATTGTTGTGCATGTCGTTAAATATTTTATCTTATGCATCCTTATTAAATGAAAGAAGGTACCGGTAAGAGTACGAAGTCCAAGGGTGGGCTTGAAGGTAGCATACCCCGACCTATGGGTGGCTGGGGATGTTACAGATTGGTATCAGAGCTTCTGGTTGAAACATCGGGTCAGTATGGGCTGGGTCTATTGGTCAGGGTCTCATGGTCGAGATCAAACTCTGACCGCGAAGTTGAAAAGTTCAAGAGGAATGACGTTGCGGAATCTATGCAGGAGTTAGATCGTCAGAGATCCATTGTAAGGGGTTCGAAGGATCGTGACCATCCCCCTTCGAATTCAGAAGCGATCACCACTATGGTATCAAGAGAGATCAAGGATCGTTGGATCGAAGGACAGGTGAACAGGGGTCATCTGATGAAAAGGAAGCAAGGGTTAAGGTCACAACCATCGGATCCCATTGGAGAGAAATATCAAAGGATAGGAGGCATTGTGGGGAACAAAGTTGCACGGGAGATAATTCCTCAAGGTGGTCTTGCAATCCAAACTTCGCCGAGGGATTATGTGTTAGCATCAGGAGGATTGTGGTGTGAAAAGTGGGTTACTCCAAACCGTCAATGCGTGCCCTCGCAAATTGAAAGGAAATTAGTGATGTGACATGTTAGGGGATCAAACATTGAAACTCTGTATAGCCGAAGTAGTTTGGGGTCGTCCATCATTGAGGAGAGACAGGTGGCGTAAGATCCACAAATCCAAAAGTTGTGGATGAGGAGGAGGTGAAATAGATGAAGTAGATCTTGATCATCGATCACCAAGAGGTACGTGTCAGCAGATCAGTAACTTCAGAGAAATCTGTTCGAGAGGTTTTCAGTTGAGATTTGAAACTCCCGAAGCTCGGAGAGCCAGAGAGCCGAAGTGATGGGGCACAATGACGTCACCTAGAGGTGATGTGGATCCCAGAATTCCCGAAGTGACGTGGCTTGTGGACGTCACCTAGGATGATGTGGACACATGAGATGTGTGCCACGTGTCAGTAAGTTTTGGTCATTTGGAGTATTGAAAAGTCAGTTAGAACATGACACGTGGCACCCACCTGATTGGGCCACATGTTTGCTTCCAGTATTTAACCATGTGGCAACATATCATGTAGTCCATAAACTAGGTGCTCTAGTGGGGAAAGATGTGATAGGTTGTGTTGGGTCAAAAAATCCCTAAGGCTGGAGTACATATTGACCATTGATTCCAGAAGACACACATCGAAGGATCGTCGACTTCAAGTGAAAGAACTCTAGGAGAAAGTGCAGGAGGAAAGTTTTTAAACTTCTGAAGCCCGAAGAGCCGAAGTGATTCACAACCGTTGATCCATGGGAGGACACTTGTCGGCAGATCATGAACTCCAAGTAAAAGAGTTCTGGGAGGAGGCAAGCGAGGAAAGTTGAGAATCCCGAAGCATGGACTCCTGAAGTGGATCTCGATCATTGATCGTGAAAGAGGACTAGGACCATTGATCCAGTCCTGGCTGGAAGTTCCGAAGTCCCGAAGCTCTGGACAATGCTTTTTCAGCTAAGTGAAGGGTCGTGGACATGGTCATACACAGATTGAGAACTGAGGGAAGCAGGGCTAAGGGCCGAATTGGTTGTCTTCGAGACAAAAAATTGCTAAGGAATGATTTAGCCACAGTTTCTAGTCGTGGTCACCTGGGAAAGTGGTTTGAAGGAAGCGCCTACGCAGGATGAAATTTTGTGTCAGCCAAGGATAACATGACACTGCTATTTTTGAAGAATGGGGATATGATCTCCATGAACAAAAAAAAGAAAGAGACATGTAGCATGGTTTGTCAATTTTGTTTATCATATGCATAATTATAACAAAATGGTCACTTGTACATTTTTCAGAATTAAGGGGTTTAAACACATCAACTCAGGATGTGTATTGAAGAAATGGAAGAAGGTGACGGAGCCTCCCTTCATAATAAGGAGGCCGAAGTCCAGAATACCGGAGTTGGTAATGCAAAGAAAGATTCCAATGGATGCAAGGGAAAAGGAGAATAGGAAACGTTAATAGAAATGGTAAGAAGCTTGAAGATGGAAGTGCAGAGATACAAAGTAGACAACGAGAGGCTGATGAGAAATAAAATTCAGATAAATCCTCGATTGTTTCAGAGCTTAAATCAATTGCAATGACAAATGAAGAAGAGATCAAACTCAAGACAAGAGGAAGAAGGTAGGTGCCATGAAAGAAGGGATGATCATGGAAGAGTTGGTTATTACAGAAGTGCTAGCAGAGCTCATGGACACCAGTCACGTCCTTACTCAGAAAGAAATTTTTATGCATCGGATGATCCCGTAAGCAGTCCAAAGGTGTCTCCTCTTAGACACCAGAGAAGGAAACAAGAGGTAGATAGTTTTCAAGGAGAGTTGAGGAAGCTCAATACACCTTCCTTTGAGGGTGAAAGAGAAAGGGAAGATGATGTTGAAGCATGGTTTCTTGGGCTCAAGAGATGTTTTCAGTTGCATAACTATTCATCCAACATGGAAGCCAGGATTGCCACCTACCATTTACACGGGAAAGTTGCAATGTGGTGGGACCAACTGAAGCAAGTGGAGAAAGTTAGTGAGAGTAGGATCACTAGGAAGCAATTCAAGAAGTACTTCCAGAAGGAGTACCTCTCAGAGCATTTCTATGACAATAAAATGCAGGAGTTCTTTGAAATCAGATTGGGAAGCATGACTATGGAAGAATACGAGAAGAAGTTCTTGGGATTGTTAAAATATGTCAGGTTCATTGGTGATGACAAGGTGAAAATAAAGAGATTTCTAAGTGGACTGCCAACCTTTTATAAGGAAAAGATCAAGTATGATGAACCCAAGACCTTGACTGAGGCCATCAGGAAGGCTAAATACCTGTATGATCAAGGCCGGGGAAGAGAATCCCTACATAAATTTTGGAAGGACAAGAAGACTAAGAACTCTGATCATCAAGATCATTCAAACCTCCCTTCAATAGGAATGAGCCTAATAGGAATCATCAAGATCAGTATGCTAAGGGGGATTCCAAGAAGGAATATACCTTGGGAAAAAGGGGAAGACCACCAATCCAATGTTGGGGATGCAAGGAAGATCACTTGTACAAGGATTTCCCACACAGAAAAGACAGAGTGAAGACTGTGCACAACATCCAAGAGGCTACACCAATCGAAGATATGGGAAGAATATATGCGACTTTAAATGATCGACAAGCAGAGTACCAGTCCAATATGATAGAGGTGGAAGGTAATATCATAAATCAACATGCTTCTATTTTTATTGATTTAGGAGCAAGTCATTGCTACATTGATCCTAAGATAGTGGATAGATTTCATTTGGAGAAAAGTAAACTTGGAAAAGCAAATTTGGTTCAGTTAGCCACTGGAACCAAAAGAAGAATCCACGATATGGTCATAATTTGTTCCATAAGTCTTAATGGCGTGTTATGATATCATACCATTTGGGGTGTTATGATATTCTGATTGGAATGGATTGGTTGGACAAGCATCATGCTATCCTATATTGTCATAACAAGACATTTACATGTCTTTATGGAAATGGAAAACAAAGCATTGTGAAAGGAGTTCCAAGACCCATCTCTATAAGGGAGATTTCAGCCTTACAACTGAAAATATGTTTTAAGAAAGGATGTCAACTATATGTAGCTCATGTGTAAGAGACAAATAATACAAATGGGCCAAAACTTGAAGATTTCTCAATGCTACGGGAATTTGAAGATGTATTCCAAGAAATACTAGGATTTCCACCAAGGAGGCAGATATATTTATCAATTGATTTAGTGCCAGGAGATGCCCCACTGTCAAAAAAACCTTACAGAATGAGCACACCAGAGTTAAAAGAATTACAAATGAAGTTGGAGGAATTGTTGAAGAAAGGGTGCATACGTCCATGTGTTTCACCTTGGGGAGCACCAATACTTTTTGTCAAAAATAAGGATGGAACCTTGAGGCTGTGTATTGACTTCCGATAACTGAACAAGTACACTATAAAGAACAAGTATCCTCTACCCCGAATTGATGACCTCTTTGATCAGCTAAGAGGAGCAAAGATATTTTCAAAAATTTACCTAAGGGCAGGATACCATCAGGTAAGAATCAAGGAAGAAGACATTCATAAGACAACCTTTAGGACCAGTTATGGGCATTATGAATTTGTAGTGGTGCCATTTAGACTGACCAATGTACCAATTGTCTTCATGTGCTTAATGAATGGCATATTCATAAATTATTTGGATAAGTTTTTCATAGTATTCTTGGATGACATACTTATCTATTCTAAGTTTGAAGAGGAGAATGAACATCACTTAAGACTGGTATTGCAAGTACTGAGATAACATTAGTTGTATGCCAAGTTGAGTAAGTGTTTTTTATTATCAAAAGAAGATCCATTACTTGGGACACATTATTTAAAAGAAGGGCATAGAAGTAGATCCAGAGAAGATTGAATCCATTAGAGAATGGCCAACACCCAGTAATGTGTCAGACGTCAGATATTTTATGGGATTAACTGGCTACTACATAAGGTTCATAGTAGGGTTCTCTAAGATTTCTCATCCCATCACTTCCTTGCAAAAGAAGGGAACTAAATTTGAATGGACACTCAAGTGTGAAAAGAATTTTAATATGTTGAAGGAATTAATTACTAGTGCACCTGAGTTAAAGATTGTTGACCCAAATGAAATTTTTGTGGTGTGTACAGACACATGTAAGGAAGGACTTGGGGGAGTCCTCACACAAAATGGACATGTCATTGGATATGAGTCCATAAATCTTAAGGAACATGAAAGGAACTATGCCACCCACAACTTGGAACTTATTTCCATTGTCCACACCTTGGGGATGTGGAGGCATTATCTCATGGGGAAGAAATTCGAATTAAGGACAGGCCACATTGGCCTGACGGATCCTTTTGAACAACCAACATTGAATGCCAGACAACCAAGATGGCTAGAATTTTTTAAGTGAATATGAATTTGATATCAAGCATATCAAAGGAAAGGAGAATAAAGGTGTCGATGCGCTTAGTAGAAGAGTGCATCTCATGCATGCTACTGATGTCAGTGTGCATCAATCAGACTTGAAGAGAAGAATTTTAGATGGTCTTGTTACAGATCAACATTACATACAGGTAAAGGAAAACTTATAACAAGGAAATGTACAACAAAAAATAAAGGAGTATAAGATAAAGGAAGACCGATTACTCATGCATAAAAATAGAATCTATATTCCTAGTTCCGGAGAACTGGGAAATTTGGTACTGAAGGAAATGCATGATGTTCCTTATGCTGGACATCCCAGTTACCAAAAAAAAAATTACAACAGTAAGAATCTAGTTCTTTTGGCCAGGAATGAAGAAGGATGTTGTCGATTACATCGCTCGATGTATGGAATGTCATAAGGTGAAGGCTAAGCATATGCACCCAGTGGGTTTGCTACAACCATTGCCAATTCCAGAGAATAAATGGGAAGTGATCACCATGGATTTCATCACAGGATTACCCAGAACGAATAAGAAACATGATTCAATCATGGTGGTGGTTGACAAATTAACAAAGGCTGCTCATTTTTTGTATGTGAAGACAACACATACAACGACTAATATTGCAGAAATTTTCATGAAGGAAATTGCCAGGTTGCATGGGATACCTAGGACAATCTTCTCGGATAGAGATTCAAATTTTACCTCCAATTTCTGGAGGGGATTGTTTAAAGTATTTGGCACAAATCTAAAGTTTAGCACAACATATAATCCCCAGAAAGATGGGAAAACAGAGAGAGTCAATCGAATAATTGAAGATATGTTGAGGATGTATGTGATGGATAAGCCATATAAGTGGGAAGATTACTTACACTTGGTTGAGTTTGCATATAATAATGGGTATCAAGCTTCATTGAGAATGAGCCCATTTGAAGACTTGTATGGTAGGAAATGCAATACTCTAGTAAGATGGGACAACCCAGCAGATAGAGTGGTACTTGGGCTAGAGTTGTTGAAGGACATGGAAAACTAGGTGGTTAAGATCAAGCAGAATTTAAAGCCAACTCAGGATAGACAGAAAGTTTATGCAGACAAGAACATGACAACTAGAGAATTCAAAGTAGGGGAGCATGTAATTTTGAAAGTGAAGCCCAAGAAAGGCTCTTTGAAATTGGGTAGTTGTACAAAGTTGGTAGCCAGATTCTGTGGTCCATTTGAATTCATCACGTGATTACCCGTAATCCACTGTAAGAAACATGATCCAACTCATGGTGGTACTGACAAATTCAACAAGCATCAAGCCATTTTGTATGTGAAGACAACACATACAACCACTAATATTGCAGAAATTTTCATGAAGGAAATTGCCAGGTTGCATGTGATATCTAGGACAATCTTCCTCGATAGAGATTCACCCACTCCACTGGAGGGATTGTTTAAAGCACACGGCACAAATCTAAAGTTTAGCACAACATATAATCCCTAGAAAGATGGGCAAACGTAGAGAGTCAATCAATAATTGAAGATATGTTGAGGATGTATGTGATGGATAAGCCATCTATAAGATTACTTACACTTCTTGGTTGAGTTTGTATATAATAATGGTATCAAGCTTCATTGAGAATGAGCCCATTTGAAGACTTGTATGGTAGGAAAATGCGAGCACTCAAAGAAGATGGGACAACCCAACAGATATAGAAGTGGTACTTTGGGCTAGAGTTGTTGAAGGACATGTACACCGTGGTTAAGAGATCAAGCATAATTTAAAGGTAGCTCAGATAGATAGAAAGTTTATGAAAACAAGAACATGACAACTAGAGAATTCAAAGTAGGGAGCATGTAATTTTGAAAGTGTAGCTTCAAGAAAAGCTCTTGAAATTGGGTAGTTGTACAAAGTTGGTAGCCAAACACTGTGGTCCATTTGAGATAATATTGGACGTATTAGGCCACCTCGTGCATTGAAGATGCTTAAATTGCTCACTTCCATGAATGTGGCATAGTGTATTTCATGTATACACTAAAAGAAATATGTACATGACCCCTAACCATGTATTGATTGGCATCTGATTCGTGTAGAGACGGAGGGAGACTTCGTGTCTCACCTGCTGCGTGTATTGAACAGAGGTCAAAAATGCTCCAAAATCGAAGTTATAGAGCTAGTAAAGTTCGCTGACCCATACTGTCCCTAAGATGCTAACCTGGGATCATGAAGATGCCAGCGGGCAGAAGAGTACCCACAAACTTTTGAATAAATTTGAGATTTTGATCTCTATTTGTATAAATTCGTTGACAATGCCACATAAGGGAGGGAATGTAATGTCTCAGGGTTCTCAACCCCATTTTAAATAATGTATTGTTACAATGCTGAGATTTCCTCGAGTGCCCAAAAAAATATTAAAGGGCCAATATGCCCAAGAAATGTAATGTTTTGGATCATTACTAATAATAAACACATCGCTGGTTGCTAGATAGACAAGGACTAGAGTTATAGGGGACCATGATTCCACAAAAGAGGGGGATTGAGGGCTAAATGTTTATTCCTATGTTAATTACCCTTTTCCCTAAGGAGGGGATCAATTATGTGAGCTTATTGAGGAAGGCTGTGAGCCTTGATTCCCACAAAATACTTAAACCTATCCTGTCCGATTGTGGGTTGGTCGCTATTCATCCCTCTCACTCCTACATTTGTACCAATATTCTCACTCCCCTCATGCACCCACTCACCCATTCATTGATTCATCCCCACCCGCGTCTCGGTTGGGTAAAGGGAAAGAATTGTTGAAGATTAGCCACTGGATAGTTGGTTGTAATGGTCGCTTGGTGCAATCTAGCCATGACTTCATCCCGTGAGGTTCTGAGTATGCATTGTCCCAGGCTCCTATTTTTCTCACAACTCCGCGAAGGTCCCAGCTCCATCATTGAGATTATGGATCAACTCTGTTGGAGGCCCTGAAACAAGGAGAAGGATTGCCTTAGGGACTGCGTGGCAGAGAAGGATAGAGGTCCATTCTCTTGGGTGGTACAGGCCGGTGGAAGAGAGAGCAAGGGCAATTTGGATTGTTGTGGGTGTTGGAAAAACCTGTGAGAGCTTGAGAGCTTGAGAGTTGATTGTTTTGGGAACCCAATTACACTTTGGTACCATCCTTGTGGATTCATAGCCCCTCGTTGGGGTAGCACTATTGTTATGTTTGGAAAGCAAAGCAGTCTACGGTTGGTTGGAATTTCCTTGGTCTGCAACTATTTGGTGTCTTCTTTATAAAGATAAGTGATCTCTGCTAGATATTATTGACCGTGGTATGAATGCATTCACTGTATTTTAGTTATTCTTTAACTAAATCTTAGATTATGCATGCTTGTTGGATATTACTGTGCATGTCATTAAATATTTTATCTTATGTGTCATTATTAAATGAAAGAAGGTACCGCAGAGTAAGTCCAAGGGTGAGCTTGAAGGTAGCATACCTCGACCGTGGTGGCTAGGGATGTTACATGTATGATGTGAGAAATGGTTTAAACGTATTCCATTAGATACTTCATTTTATATTGATTTTCTTAAACCTAAATACAAAAATCGGAAGATTTGTGCCACCATTCCCAGTGAATATATTTTGGAACCTTTTGAGAAGCTTTTGAGCCGCATCCTAAAATACTTTTACTGGTGGAGGGTAGGTTTGACAAGGTACATCAATACCACATTGGGATCCTGATGCATTTCATAGGGAGAAGTTCTTTAAACTTACCTTTCTTCCTATGTAGAAGCCTGGGAAATATGGCAAACAATGTCCAAGCCAAAGTTGTTCAGCCAAAGAGTATTCTATTTCTTTCATTTTCCATGGTGAAGTTGTTGTTATGATTGGAAGAGCTTGGAAATTTAAAACGTGGACCGGGGTTCCTTCTGACTTCCCCAACAAACATTTCCCTCGATCCTAAAGGAGATACTCCCTTTTCTCCGCTAAGAAATCACATCTCATAGTTCGGGTAAATGAGAGGTGTTACCTAGCGGGGAAAAATGAAAAGAGATTGAGAATTCATCACTCAGTCAACTAGTCTTGAAGAAAATAAGAAAATTAAGATTCACCGATGAAACTGAGGAGACACAATATCATAGTAAATCCCGCACCAGGTCCTCTATTAGGAGGTTTCCCATGCCCACTGGCTGTGAGTTTGCCGCTGAATGTGCAAACCAGGAGATTAATGAAAAGCAAGTGGAACCAGGTGAGAAAGATGAAGATATCAAAGAGGTGCAACAACAACTCAAGAAAGCTCAACATATTATAGCCCAACTCTATCAGGAGAAAAAAGAATTGAGGAGGAAGCTAACAGAAAGGAATCCTGAAGCACAAACACCAAAGAGTAAAGCAGGTCAAAGGTCTCCTACCTCACCAATAGGAGGAGAAAAAGAATATAAAATGGTTGAAAAAGAAGCTAAGAGAAGCTCAAGATGAGATCATCAAGCTCATGGAGGAAAAAAGAATATCAGAGGAAGGGATCATGAATCATTACAAGAAATGAATACCAACTATAGATGCAAATGCATATGCAACCATCTCTTATGTTCAATCAAAATTGAAGAGGAATGCAAATTTGTTAAGACATGTGAGAAGTTTAAAGAGACAAAACTTGTCATTGAGAAAGGAAAATAGGATCTTATGACCACAAGTGAAATTTGATAAAGAAGCTAAGGACAAGATGAATGATCCCATCCTTTGCTTCCAACTGGATTCGCGTGAGCAACCTCGACATGAAGATCTGCGATGCAAATTCGTTGTGCAAATACTGCAGCCAACACTTCCATAGCACTAACCAGAATTTGTTGTGCAATGGTGATAGGGTTGTCTAGTGGTACACATGATGAGTCATCAAAACCATATGGTTGAAATTTTCTCAAGGATTTATGATTGTAAATGATATTTCAAGTTATGCTATGATTGGCAAATTAGTTTTCCTATTTTGGTAAATTTTGTAGAGGTTGTTGCTATCTTTGAAAGAAACCAGATCCACAACTCTAGGAGGTAGTAGCACTCCTAGCAGCTAAGTGTAGTTTTAGTTTTCTATATATGAGGATTGTTATCGATGTAAAAAGGGTGGGAATAAGTATAGGCATTTTGATCCTCAATGTAATTTCTGAATCTAATAGAAATACAAATGCAGAAGTCCTGAACTCCTTGTGAAAAAAATTCTAATGGTGGTGATCTGAAGATTGTACGCTTCTTTGTATGTATTCCTTGTGTACTTATTTTCATCTGCACTTTTCTTCTCTTTAAATTGGTAAATTAAAAGTCCAGAATTCATCTAATGGTGCTCTATACTTAACTGATTTAAATTATGTCTATCTTCTTAACTAAGGTTAGAATTCATCCTTTATGATGCTTTGATTTTGTTATGTGTTTCTTTTCTTCTTTCACCCTACATAATCAAACTCAATAGTGAAGTTCATCACCTTATTTATCCTTTGTTCCTTTGAGGATTTCTACCTACCAGACATTGTTTTCTTTTGTTTTCAGGGGTTGACTCCATAGCCCTAGAAATACTATACCTCTTTGCCAACAAACCTTGAAAAAACTATCTCAAAATTCTAAATCTAGACATCAATTCAAAGAAACATGTCTATCAGAGATCAAGTCTCAGAGAGAGCCCTCTCTAGATTGGAAAGGCTAGTTTCTAGTCTTAAATTTGGTTTGTAGGTTACCTTTGTAGATTGCTTCTTCAACCCAACAATTTACTCAACGTTAACAATTCATATTGTTCTTATTTGATGATATTCTTATTTACAATAAAACTTGGAAGGAGCATATGATACATTTAGAACATGTACTTTCTCTCTTACAGAAAAATAAGTTCTATGCAAAACTATCAAAATTTTCCTTTGGTAAAGAAGAAGTAGAATACCTTGGTCATGTCATATCTCGAGAAGGATTCAAGGTGGACCCTGATAAAATCAAGGAATCATAGAATGGCCGAAACCAAAGAACATATCAAAACTAAGGGGATTCCTTGGATTAACAGGTTATTATCGAAGATTTATCAAGAACTACTCTCATTTGACAACACCCTTGTCAAACTTATTAAAGAACAATTCCTTCAAATGGGATAGCAGTGCACAAGAATGTTTTGAAACATTAAAAAGGGTTATGTTGTCTACACCTGTGTTAGCAACACCATATTTTGCAAAACCCTTTGTAGTAGAATGTGATGCATCAAGAATTGGAATAGGAGCAATATTAATGCAAGATAGCCACCCAATAGCATTTGAAAGTCTAAAGCTCAACAGAAAGGAAGAGTTAAAATCTACCTATAATAAGGAAATGTTATCTATTATGCATGCATTAGCTAAGTGGTGAAAATATCTCTTAGGAAGCAAATTTTCGATACATACTGATCACAATAGTCTCCAATACTTACTAAGACAAAAAACATTGTCCACAGAACAACAAAAGTGTATGGAGAAACTTTCCACCTTTGATATGGAAATAATACCAAAAAAAAGGGAAAGACAACACAGTTGTTGATGCACTATCACGAAAAGATGAAGAACTAAAAGAATATGCAAAAACAATAGTCATTCCAGATTGGTTGGATGAGATTCGAGTTGAGTATGCCAAAGATCTTGAATCTAATTCCATAATCAATAATTTAGACCAAAACCCCAAATTTGAATGGAAAAATGACATTTTATGGTACAAGAACATAATCTACCTAATTCCATCCTCAGAATTTAAAATGAATGTCTTAAGGGAGTCACACAGCTCCCCAACATCAGGACATGTGGGTTTTTTCAAAACCTACTATAATGCACGAAAATCATTCTATTGGAAATGAATGAATAAGGATATTCAAAGATTTGTTGCCGAATGTGAAATATGTCAAGGGAATAAAAATGAAAATTTTATGACTCCAGGATTACTTCATCCCCTACATATTCCTGAACAAAAATGGGAAGAGATCTCAATGGATTTCATTGAAGGGATACCCATGTCTGATGGGAAGGATAAAAAAATTGTTTTGGTTGACAGATTAACCAAATATGCACATTTCATGGCAGTAATAAAAATCAAATCAACAAAACAAATTGCAGATATTTTTTGCAAAAAAATTTATAAGTTACATGGGTTTCCAAAGGTAATTGTCAGTAATAGGGATGCAAAATTTAAAGGAAATTTCTGGAAATAACTTTGCAAAAATACAGGAATATCTCTTAATATGAGCTCCACCCATCATCCACAAACAGATGGTCAAACAAAAATTGTAAATAAATGCTTAGAATTGTACCTATGGTGCTTTGTGACAGATAAGAAAAATAAATGTTCTCAATGGTTACATTTAGCCGAATGGTGGTATAACTCTACATATCACACGTCCACTAAAACGAGTCCTTTCCAAGCCTTATATGGTTATGAACCACCTAAATGGAAAGAGTTTGCACTAATTAATACTAAGGTCCAAGCAATAAGAAATAAGCTAGAGGAAGAACAAAAAATCATACAAATATTAAAAGAAAACCTAGCAACAACTCATAATGGAATGAAACAACTAGCAAACCAACATAGGTCAGAAAGAGAATTTGAAGAAGGTGATTGGGTATTTGTACGATTTCAACCCTACAAACATTTTTCCCTTAAGAAACAAGGGAAGAAAAAAATGGCCCCAAAATTCTATGGATCCTTTCAAATTAACAAAAAAATTAGCCAAGTAGCTTATAGATTGGAGTTTCCATAAAATTGTCGCATCCACAATGTCTTCCATGTTTCATGTCTCAAAAACGTGTTTGGGCAAGATCAACCAATGAAAAAATAAATCCCTGAATTCGATGAAGAAGGAAAATTTATTTTAGAACCAGAAGGTATTCTTTCCACGAAGGAAAATGTATTACGTTCCAGAACCATAAAGGAATATCTTGTCAAATGGAAAAACCTTCAAGAAGAAGATTCATCATGGGAGTCTGAACAATTCCTCCAACAATACCCATCACTACCCTTTCTTTGAGGATAAAGAAAAATCTTAAGAGGGTGGCAATGTTACAAACATAATAAAAATGATAATAATAAATATTATGATTGTAATAATAAATAAAATCATTTAATCAAGAGGCATGTACCTCTTCATCGAGAGGCACATACCTCCTCACCTCATGACCAGTCAATGCTATATAGAAAACCGTCATGAGGGTAGTGTAATCATCTTCTTTATCATTATCAATAAAATATCAATATTCAGAATTATTCATTTCTCCATTGAATAATAGTTTTCATGTTACAATTGGGCTTGGGACAATGAAAGAGATATTAATATTGTGTAGAGTTTCATGCCCTATTGACTCTTCTAAGGTTGGTATTGGAGAATAGAAATAGTTTTCAAGTGTATGGGGACTCCAAACTAGTGATTGAGTTGTCAAGGAGACTTGGAAGCTTCAAACATTGCTTTGCACCCTTTGTTTGATCATACCCAAACATTTGTTGGTTAATGTAAAGAAATCAACTTTGAGCATGTCTTTAGAGAACACAAGAAGTTAGAAGATTCTCTATCCAAGCAAGATGTGAATGGTTAGATTGGAGTTCTTCAAGGGGAGGAGCAAAGGGAGGAGGGTGGTCTTGATCTTTCCTCTTTGATGCATCTAAATTCTTAATTTTTTATATTTTTACATCGTGAATGTTCCAAATAAGACCAATAGTTATTGTTCTACAATTCTGAACTTTTATGTAGATTTTACATATTTGAAGGTCAATCACCTCATTTATGTTGTTAGTGTCATGCCAATGATACATCATTCTAGATTTTATAGTTCATTATGGTGGGGAGTTTTAGAAAACACTATCAAATTAGACAATATTTTGGTTTGATTCTTACAACAATTACAAAATGTAACTTTCTTTTTTCTTATTCAAACATAAAGTTGCCATTTTTTTGGAAAAAATAAAAAATAAAATTATATATATATATATATATATTACATCATGGATTTTATTTTGTTTTATATGTTATTTTACAACCATGAATGTTTTTTCCTTTGAAACCAAGCATGGGATACTTACAAAGACTTCACCACCATCAACAAGTTGTGAGTAGGGTAAATTGCTAGTGCCTAAGTTCCAAGCAACTCACCCCGAGTGGATCAAGAGAGTAGAACCCCTAACCTCCCCAACTTGGAGGAGAGATATCATGTCTGGATCATGACCACTTGAACTAACCCCTGAGGCTATAAGCATGGATGTTACACCTCTACATGTTGTTATTTTTGAACTTATGCTTATACTCAGAGGGGGCTTGAATCAATATAAGATACTTTTTACTTTAATTGAGTACTCATCAATCAATCATTAACTTTAAAAAAATAAATGAATGTAAACTCAAATAACGATACACAAAGTTTAACTTGGAAACCCTTGTAGGAGAAAACCACAAAAACTTATCATTATAAATGTTTGTAGGCATTGTTACACCCCCATCCTAGGGGTAATTATTGATGTTTGGACAACATCATGAATACATTCTTCCACACACACACACACACACACACACACACACACACATATAATATATGACATGATATTTATAATACAACGTATAAATATACTTAATAAACAAGTAGTTACTTATTATCCAAGGGACACATCCTTTTATGGATCGTCATCATATGTTCTATATATATGGAATTCTCATCATTGTAATAATATATCAATCTACTATAATCATTTTTTCTTATCGTGTTCTATTGTACTTGTGTCTATGTGCATGGTTATTCTTCTTGTGATCTTGGTTGTTATTGTTGCTATTGTTCCTGGTTTATGCTTTAGTTCATGTAAATTTGTAAAGAAACTGAATGTAATTAAACAACATTAAACTCCAACATGGTATCATAGCAACATTCTTGAAAGAAGAATATTGCACATGTGTTGACCTTCTACAACAACTCATCGTACCTTTCCTACAATTCGTTGTTTTGTTGCAACTGCAACTTAGGTTAAAGTTTATGCACTCTTCCAACAACCATGGTGAACCGTATTTTAGTGTAAGATAGGCTTTATTGAACAACCAACTCTAGTTCTTGGAAATCTAGATTTCTCATCACTCTATAAGAGAGTGACCTAATGAAGTACGTTGAGGAAGTTGTCCCAGAATCAGTTGATGATGTAGAAAAATCTCAATGGAGGAAGAATGATGAAAAATCCAGAAAGATCATCATCTATTCTGTGAGAGACCATTGAATCGCTCACATCTCCAACTTGAAGACAACTAAGAAAATGTATGATGCCTTGAAGAAGTTTTTTTAGAGAAACAACACCAACATAGCACTTTCCTTGAGACACCAGCTTCATAATCTCAAGATGAYGAAGAATGATACAATTTCCACCTTCTTCATGAATATTTCATAGATYAGAGGTCAGTTGGGTGCTATTGGTGAAATCATCTCTGATAGAGAACTTTCCATGATTACCCYTAATGGTCTTCCAATCCATTGGGAGCCATTCATTCAAAGTATCAATGGGCGATCCAAATTGCCCAAGTTTGATCTTTTATGCGCAGAATGTACTCAAGAGGAGACCAAACTTGCAGCTAGAGGCATGCAATGTTACCATCATGATGGAAATCAAGCCCTTGCCACTTATGCAAGGAAAAGAAAAGGAAAAAGAAGATGTTTCAGAAAAACATTTAAAGGAAGGAAGTCAACACCAACTTCTGAGCACAAAAAGAAGGACATGTCAAAGGTTCAGTGCTTTAGATGTGACAAGTATGTCTACTATGTGAAAAATTGTCCTACATGGAAGAAAGGAAAGCAACACGATTCCACTGTTAATGTTGATTCAAAACCACCTCATAGGAATTCAAGGAATGAAAGCATGAACGATGAAGATTTTTTCTTCATTTCATCCCTCTCAAGTATGGTTCCTACTAGTAATGATATTTGGTTGATTGAAAGTGGTGATTCCAATCATATGGCTGGATACAAAGAGCACCTTATAGAGAAAGAATCTCATTTTCATGTTGTACTTGGTGATGATGCCAGATATACTGTGAAGGGAGTTGGATCCACTTCCTTATAATTGGATTTTGGCACCCCACTCCATTTGAGTGATGTATTATTTGTACCTGGGATGAGAAGGAACCTTGTCTCTATTTAAACCTTAGAGAACAAAGGATACAAGGTTGCTTTCTCTGATGGAAAGGTTCTTGCATGGAACAAGAAATCTAGTATGGATTCTTCTCGGGTGATTGGTGTTCAAGAGGACAGATTGTACAGATTGAATGTCCGACCAGCTGAAGCCTTAATACATGATTATATTAGTTTGAGAAAACTATGACATGGGAGAATTGCTCATTTACATTATAGAGCTCTTCACGCTCTGGGGAAGATGGTGACACGCATTCCAAAGATCCATGTTGAACACGATGGCATTTGTAGAGGTTGTTCTCTAGGAAAGAATGACAAGGAGTCCTTTTCGAGCAGTGACAACATATCCAAGGGGATCTTAGACTTGGTTAATACAGATTTATGTGGACCCATGACAGTTGCTTCCTTGAGTGGATACCTATACTATGTGATGTTCATTGATGACCACTCTCATAAGACTTGGATTTACTTCTTGAAGACCAAGGACGGAGTACTTCCCATATTTCAGGAGTACAGAGCACAGGTCAAAAATCTGACCGGAAAGAAGATCAAAGTGCTTAGATCATAAAATGGAGGAGAATACATCTCTCGGTATTTCAGTGATTTGTGCATTGAGGCAGGGATCAAGAGGGATTGCATTGTTCCTTACAACCCTCAACACAATGGTGTCACGAAGAGGAAGAACAGATATATTGTTGAGGTAGTCAAGGATATGATTCATGATCAACATTTACCTATGTTTTTGTGGGTAGGAGCATCCATGACTGCAGTGTATGTTCATAATAGAAGTCCTCATAATACTTTAAGGAACATAACTCCCGAGGAGGCCTTCACCAAAGTGAATCCTGAGGTTGGAAACTTTAGGATATTTGGGTGTCCAATATACATTCATATACCCAAAGAGAAAAGGACCAAGATATACCCTTCAGGTAGAAAGGGTACATTTGTGGGGTACAATGAGTCTTCGAAGGCATACCAGATCTACATCCCTGGTCAGAGACAGATTTAGGTGAGAAAAGATGTTACCTTGGAGGAGGAGGTATCCTTCATGAGATCTAGAAGATATCACATGGAAATTCATAGTGAGAAACATGAAGAGATGGTTCCTTCTCCCCCTCACCCTCCAGTAGTTCAGAGGGAGACAATTGAGCCTATTGATCCCATTCATCCTGTATCTCGAGTTGATGTTCCCAGAGATATTGTAGTAGGTCAGAAGAGACCTACATGAGATCGTCAGACTCTGCAGGAGGCAGAAAGACATGCAGTTCCTCATGGTACCTTCTGAGAGAGAAAAATACCTCAAATATATTCATGCTATGCCGCAACTATGAGCCACATCATTGATTACGAGCCTTCATGTTATGAGGAGGAATCTAGTCAACCAGTATGGAGATATGCCATGATGGAGGAGTATTAGTCCATCATGAAGAATGATGTGTGGGATATTGTTATCATACCTGAAGGGAAGTCTGTAGTGAATTCCAAATGGATCTATAAGATCAAACATAGAGCTGATGGAAGCATCGAGAAGCACAAAGAAAGATTTGTTTCTAGAGGATTCTTTCAGGTGGAGGGTGTTATCTCCTAAACTAGCACAGTTAAAATTGTCATTTTTAGGTGATAGAGAGAACTCCAAAAAATTATTTCTAAATTTGTATAAGCTTGTTAGAGAGCCTATTATTTGTAAATAATCTTGGAACAAACATTGGATTTGATTTTTTTAAGCAAAAGGGAGAATTTCAGGTTTCAGTGGTTTAGTCGAACCTGTGAAGCGTGCATTAACCACTGAAAGCCTTGGATTTCGGTGTTTAAAATAGGAAACATAAAGCCCAGTTAACTACTGAAAACGTTTCAAGGTGGAAAAAAGAAAGCTCGTGCTTTCGTACGATCTAGCTGTCAGCTGGTGCAATCATGAAGTGTTAACCGCCAAAAATTGATAAAATTGGTGAGGTAAGGTGGTATCATTACATCTAATCGGGGTTTTGATTCTCTTTAGTCCTTTCAAACTACCACTTGTCATTTCAAATGAAAGCTCGACATAACACATAAATTTATGAGTTGATCTTCGAGTAACTGTCTTGATGATTCATATAGCCTTTCATAATTTCAAGACCCAAGAAGATATGCTCAAAATGACTCTTCATTTAATTACATTTCAAATCCATCGATTTAGAAATCAAGTCCAAAGTTTTGTTTATTATATGTAATCTCGTAATTTCAGTAACAAACCCAAGTCTGCAGTCAATTGTTATTTTGTCATATGAAGGTCGAGTTCTTTATCACTGGTCACTATTCCATATGTCATTCAAATTCAAAATAGCTCGAGTCTTCAGGTAGTTCAGATTCTCTCAAGCTCGAGTTCAATTATCTCTGTTGCATTATGTTTGAGTTCTCAACTATAATCAAGCCTGTGTTTTTGGTTATAATAGGTTAAAAGATTTGGTTTATCTTAATCAACTCCAAATCACCCCTGTTCTGTGCCTCAAAATTCGACATATATCCTCTATGTCCTCCAAAATTTAAGTGTATTGTCTCCCCTAGCTCGCGGGTTTTGCTAAATTTTAGCAACAGGTCAACTAATTCAATCAAATGCCGAAATCAAGACCAACTCTCAGGTCCAAACTAGATGGAACTTGGTACTTGGAGGCACACCTTGAAGTGGTCGAATTCTTCAAGTTGGTTGGTGTTTTCTCCTACTGTGAAAAGATTGAAAACTTCCATCAACATATCTCAGAAGCATTTTACTTATCATAGAATGAAAGGAGGGTTGTAATAGGCCAGGAAGAGTTTATAGTGGACGAGGCATCCATTGCAAAAATCACCGGTCTACCTAGGACGGGTGAGTGTTGGTTCAAGACTACTCTACCAGCAGACATTGAATTCAGATCCTATCTACAACCTCAACATAAAACTCTCATCTGGAAGAAGGACATCCCAATGTCATTTCTGGAGACAAAGTGGCAGGCTTTGCTCAAGGCCATTTTTGCATACATTACCTGTGAAGGCAGGTATAATAGGGTTATGTTCTATCATTTTAAGCTTCTGAACCATTTCACTAGGAGGTCACCTATTAACCTACCCTTCTACCTTTACAAGGCACTCACCAAGATGGCCCAACAAGTTAAAGTAAAGCCTACCAAAGTGGCTAGCAGGTTGTCTCACCAGGGTTTAATCACACTGATTGTTAAGGAATCCTTGAAGAAGAAAGAGGTTGACTGGAATCATTTCATATTCTGGAATGAGTTCCCAACAGATCTACAACAAGATAACAAGGGAAAGAAGTATGCTACAAATAATTCCCTTACCCCTAAGAGCAGTCGAAGAAAGAGGAGGGTTATCTCACCTCCAAAAGAGACAACAAAGCCATCCTCTGCCAAACGAAAAAGAGCCAAAAGGAAATTAAATTTTGGCGAAGAAGGTGAGCAAACCGAGGGTTTTACTGAGGGATACAACCCCTTGAACCTACCATACAGTGATTCTGAACCTGAACAGGAACAAATAGGAGCACAAGGTGGAGAACAAACTGGTCAAGTTGTTGATGATTACCAAAATCTACCAACTCCTACTCCTCAAGAGGAACAAAGTACACATGTGGCTGAGCCATCTACCAGTGAGCCAGCACCAGCCAAATCACAGAAGAAAAACCAACTTCTTAAGAAGGTTTATGAGTTAGAAGTCTCTGAGAAACAAATCAAGAAGAAAAATGCAGAGTTAGTTGATAAGAATGTGGAATTGTATGATATCAGTCAGGATGTCATGGATAAATATGATAAGACTCTGGACAAAAATAAATTGTTAATGAAGGAGAACACTAAGCTGAAAAGACAACTGAAACTCCTAAGACGTAAGGTGAAAGAGACTCAGACTCCAACTCTCGATCACTCAGGGTTAGAAACCCTAGCAAAATTGGCTACTTCCTTAGAGAAGGAAACAGAGCCTCCTACACAGCAGATTGAAGTTTCAAACCCAATACGAGGAGCAACATCATCAAAGAAGCCTTGAACACCCATCGAAGCAGCAAGGTATTTCAATTTTGCAATTTTGAAATTTTGGTGAAAGCTAAGCTTTCGGTGGTTTAGGCGAACAAGACAATTGTTCATTAACCACCGAAAACAAAGATTTTTGGTGGTTAATATACACATAATTCCTCTGTGTCAACCACCGAAACCTGTCATTAGACAGAAAAGGTGAAATTTTCCCCAGATCGAAGTTTTATTAGTCTAAATCGATTGAAATCTCTTTTAAAGGATAGATATTGAATTATAAAGGCAAATCTATGATCCATTTTTTATGTAAAAGAGTTATAAGAGGTATTCAAGTTGGTTTGGTACCTTTTTTGTGGCAATGAATTAGGGTTGTTTTCCAAAATCAGCAAATTTGAATCTTATCTCCTTCAAGAGTCATCAAACAGCCTTGGAAGGCTATTTTGCACTGCACAAGGACTCTACATCATCTGAAGACCATGAAATGTGGAATTGACCTCATTTTGAGGATCATTCCTTATCTTTTGTAATCTAGTTTTTGACTTTCTATATTTAGTATTTCTGAGCCACTCTTTCAGGATCTGAATACTGTATTGTAAGGCTATAAAGCCAAAGACATTTGGAGCACTAGGGGTCAATTCTGGATACATTTTGGCTCATGTACTTAGACTCTTATCTTGATAGGAATCACAATCTTCTTTTGCTACCAATGTCATATTTGTTCATGTGTTGCATTACTCTGTACTTTGATTCAGTTTAGCTCATCTTTTAGGAACTGTTATCCTCTTATTTAGCTCATGAATTTGAATTAAAGGATCTCTTACTATCTTGTATGACCCTGCATGTTAATGTACCTGGATATCTATATTAGTGTTCTTCATACCCTATTCCAATTAATTTATCTAATTATTGATTTCTAAAAGCACTGGCTCATTCTAATGCATGATAAGTTGTTCTTCTCATTATCCCTTGAGTTATCCCATTGATCCAGATACACCTAATTATCACATTTCTTAAGTTACCAAGCATCTTTAGCCTACAACACTAAAGATTTTCTTGGAGGTCTAACAAATTGGCGTTGTTTCCGGGGAGAGGAGACTGAAGCTGAGCTTCCTTGGGAGATGACAAGATCCAACTTTGATGATAGAAAAAGTCTAGACATATATTCGGTTCTAATCATCTCTCTGGCGACTCCATGAAGGATGGATTCAGTGGCGACTCCACAACATTCAGATGTCAAAAGCGTTTTCTGCTCTTTTGGCTCAGAGGTTTGCACCTCTCAACTTTTCTTCAGTTCCTGGTTTCCCACATCCAGTACCTGATATGTCGGAATGGGGAGATTTCCTGCCTAGCTTCAAAGAGATTAAAGAAGACAATCTT
>SNQJ01S0045693.1:93222-108479 GCA_010110895.2 Picea sitchensis | reverse complement strand
GTCCTCACATGAAGAAATTGTAGTTTCAGTACCACAAAGGGTTGGAATTTGGTGAATGTGTATCTACTATAGATTATTGGGAAAGATTGTGGTAGGGAATTGATATCACCTACCAAGAATGAAAGATATAGTATATCACCTTTATGGAACAAAATACTTCTTGAGACTCAACTTGACGTCTAGTTCTCACCAAGCTAGAGTAAAGGAGGAATACATTTGGGAGACAACCTTCAAAACTATATAAGGATTATTTGAGTGGATAGTAATTCCGTTTTTCCTCTTAAATGCATTAATTTTCTAGAGACTAATCATTGAAATCCTTGGAACCTATCTTGACAATTTTATTAATTTCAAACTTGATAGTATCCCAATCTACAAAAAAATGTGGGCAACGCACTTGCAACATGTTCAAGTTGTATCAAAAGAACTAATTCATAACCACCTTCTAGTGAATGCTAACAAAGTTATCCTTTATGAACTCAATTGCATGTTTGGTTAAGATAGTGGACGGATATTGACCACAGATAAACTCATCAAAGATTCAAGTGATAAACACTTCTCAAATATAGCTTTTCCTTTGAATGAATTAATAAAAGGAAATGTTGGATTTGAGTGAAAGAATAAATAGCAATAGTTCAAACACCTAAAAAATGCATGCATTACATTGGTCCTATCACTATGTGACATCAAATTTGTTAAAGAATGAACAAAATTGTAGCTACAATACATGGTTGAGAGATATTCAGAAAAGTGAGAGATAAAGGAAATGTATATACAATAAATAATTTGACATTGTTAGTATTACTCACAATAGACATATAAATACAATTGTGGAATAGTTGAAACATTCAATGTTCAACATGTGACAAAAAAAATCAAAATAAATTTGATAATATAGAAATATTTTCCACCAATGGGACACTAGTGGTAAGAGTTTCAACACTCCCTCTACAACTAATCATTCAACAAGGCTCCCTCATAACAAAAACTACTACAAAATTGTCACCTCCCTCACAACAAAAAGAAACTACCAATAAATACAAATATCAACAAGTGGTGGAAAAACTCTCAACACTACCAACCATTGTTATAGATATCATAATAATATTGTAAATATAATTATATGTCACACATTTTGAAATCAACTATATTATTTCCTTGAAATATTGTGATATTTTCTTATCAACAATATTATCACGATATTTTTTTTATATTTTTGTGGGTCACTGGAAAATATCTCCTTGTACACACCAACTACGCTTTATGCCTAATTTTTGGCTTTTTTCCTCTCATTTTGAAAAACATAACTAGGCAATTGAGAGCTCAAGATTTTTTCACCATATTTCATCGCTATAATGTGAGGAATCTAGTGTTTTCATCACTATTTACAAAGCTATTATGGAGTAGAGATTGACTCCATTCTATCATTTCCATATTCTCGAGTATGTATCAAAACTTATGCTTGCATTTTCTTTGTTTTTCAAGATTTAATATAGGGTTTGCAATGTCCATTAGATTTGCTTCTTCTTGTTGATTTTTAATAAAAGATTGAACGCTTATCTAGGTTTATTTTTTAATTGCAGTATTTTTTTGTGCCTTAGGTTTAACCAATTCCCTTCAAAAATGTTGAAGGCATTGGACCCATTATGGTAGTATGGTGACTGAATTGACCATCATAATTAGTAGAGGGTGAAGTGCAAGTTGTGTGTGAAGGAAACGAACAATGAAATTAATTGCTTGAGATACCACATTGCCAAAATTATAAATCATAAAGTGGACTTTTTCCCTTCATCTACCCCAAGAATTCATCCATATTGACTAAATCAATTCTTGATATTAATAAGAAGAAAGATGAAAGGGAATTATTGAGGCTCAAAATCACAGTTGAAGGAGTCGCAAGAAGCGTGGGAACCATAATCCTCTCAAAGGTGGGGGGAACACAGGGAAGTGAAACCCAATCCTTGGCCTCACTTACCATGATTCGCTCGGAAACCTCACCTTTCTTTGTACTAAGGTCGGTTCCTAGGGCACAACCTTCTATTAGGTCATTGGTTAGAATAACGAAGAAGAAGGAAGCTAATAAGATTGAGGCTAAATGTTTTCTATGGAGTGACATTCCTTTCAACATTATGGAAAACAACTCATTCTACTAGTCAATGCTTGAAGCCATCATTATTGTTGTCCCAAGGCATAAAGGCCCTTCCTATGAGGAGTTGAGAGGGCCTCTCCTTCAAGTGGAAAATATTGATTGCACTTGTAGATTGAATGAGATTAGGGAATCATGGGAGATCATCAATGCACAGTGATCTCAAAGGGTTGGAAAAATGGAAAGGGAAAGATCATTCTCAATTTCTTGGTTAATTGTCTTAGGGAGACAATGTTTATCAAATTTGTCGATGCACCTACACACATTAAATATACATAGTTATTACATGAGTTGTTGGATGGGTTAATCCAAGAGATACGTTTGTTGTATGTTGTCCAAGTCATTACATAGAATGTTGATAATTTTGTTGGCAAGTTTCTTATGGACTAGAGGTGTTGGACCTTGTATTGGACACATTGTGTTTCTCATTCAATTGATTTGATTATAAAGGACATGGGAAAATTTTCTTGGATCAAGGATATCATTGAATCGACTAGGAGAATCACCAAATAACATACATGTGTGTGTGTGTGTGTAATCATACATATGTTCTTAGCCTCATGAGACAAGTAACGAGGAACAAGGAGTTAGTGCATCTCACAATCACATGTTTTTCCACTAGCTTCATTTATCTTCAATCTCTCCTCACTTATATGTTGGAGGTGAAGAGAATGTTTCTTTCATATGAATGGAATGCTTGTGTATACGATAATGAACCAGATGGGAAAGCCATATCCCAACTAATGTACCAAGAGAGTTTTTGGATGAGAGTGCAGGAGGTGTGTGCCATTAGAGATCCTTTGGTAAAGGTTCATTGCTTAGTTGATGGTGACAAGCTTGTAATGGGATACTCGTATGAGGTCATGGATGGGACCAAGGAAGTTGTCCATAGGTTATGAGAAAAAGGGGGAGGAGGGATTCACTAACAAGATGAGAATATGTGGAAGTTGATTGGTAAGTGATGGAACAATAGTATTCATTGTCCCATTCATTTAGCATAGCTATATCTCAACTCTATGTTCTCTGAATCCCATGGTTGTAGATTTTATACTGAGGTTATGGATGGATTTATTCAATGTGCAAAGAGGATGGTGTTCACTCCCACTAAACACTCAAAAATTTCCAAACAAATGAAGATATATAGGTTGGTCACTAGGACATTTTTGCAATGTGTTCATTTGATGTTGTTGTTTCTTTAGATGTTTGAAAAATGGAATGATTTTTTTTTTTTATATATATTTTCAGGTTTTCTATATTTTCTGGTTATTTCCAATAAGTTATATTCTAAACCCTTGGTGATATATTCATTGATGTAAGGTCCTCGGCTAGAAGGGCATGGGCACTCTCATCCAAGTCCTCAAGGAGATGGAATTTGTGATTGCTATGGAATCCAAGAGTCATACTAGTTGGGAAAGTGGGTTCCTTGGGTGCGCAAACACGTCAAGGGGTTTCCCAAGCATGAGGTGAAGCACAAGGATGGGCACACCAAAGAGGGTGCGGCACATCAGCATGAGGAGCACACCCAAGGTTGGGGAATTATTTCCCAAGGGATGCGAAGGTTGATGAGCACATGGGTTCATTTGGGCGTGTTGGTTCGCGAAGGGGTGCATTGGTTCATTTGGGCACGTTGGTCCATGAAGGGGCGTGACACACTTAAAGGATGTGAAGATTTGTGAAGGTGACATTTGGAGTCCAAATAAAATAAAAATGGCACACAACCAAGAAGGCATGAGGAGGACAGCAAGATCAAATTCAAGGTTCTATGATAGATTTGGACAAGGAGGGGCGATCTCCCTCAATGATCCAAGTAGCTCCACATGGGAGGACTACCTTGAGGTGATTTTGTGGACAGAGTTGGGGCGACCTTATTTGGATTGAGTCTAGTTGTAGGTAGGGTGACTTTGGAGTTAGTGAAGTCTTATCATAGGTTTGGGTGAGGCATGCTATGATATGGAACCACAGGTCTGTGTGAAGTCTTGTGACATAGAAGATACAATGAGTCTATGGTGGGTGCATGTTTGGGGCGCATCTCAGGAGTTGCTAAAGTAGTTGAGACGGATGAGTCTTGGGGTGATGAATATGTGTATGAGTGTGTTGGTGAAGTGAGGCGATTCTTGTGACTCTACCCAAGTTGTAAACTAAGTGATAGTGCTCATATTGTACTTGTTTCACAATAGTAAGACTTAGTCGGGTGTTAGACACGTCTTGTGTTTCCCACACTATATCTATGTGTCTCTTGTTTGTTTCACAAGTGTTCTCTTGGTTTTGCATGTTCATGGATGTATGCTTAAATGACTAAGTGTTAAGTTGTTAACAATATTTTCTAAGTATACAAGTGAGTTTCACTAGAGCAGGAGTGTGACTCGCCCATAGCCTAGAATGGATTATGGGTATGCTTTAGGTGTAGAGGCATAGTACGGACGAAGTATCCTTGGTGTTTCCAAGTAGTCAAGTGAGAGTCCTCATGGTGACGCATTTCCTCATGAGGTGCACAGTCGTAAGATTCAAACAGGCATCCTGTGGGGACGTGACATATGGTATTAGAGAAGATTTGGCTCTTCACCACTACCATATTCATAACGGTGGTGTTGAGGCACATTGTAGTTGGTTTCACAGTTCGTTACGGAGATAGTTCAGTGGGAACATTCGCAGACTTGGTGAATAGTTCGGTGGAGTGAACTGGTTCATCACAGAGATAGTTTGGGTGCAGACTTGGTGAATAGTTTGGTGGAGTGAACTGGTTCATCACAGAGACAGTTTGGGTGCAGACTTGGTGAAGGTTCGGTAAGGTGGACTGACATTTCATAGAGATAGTCTAGGCATAGACTTGGTTGGTTTGATTTGCGACATAAGTAAGTGCTAGATATATGTGCACACCTTGAGAATACTAGGTGTAGAGTTCGTGGGGTGAACCGAGCATTTGGGCAAGATGGATTATCACAGGATTTGTTGCAGATATAGTCACATGATTGATCGCACAAGCGATTGTTGAGGGTGATTGCATAAGGGATCACATAACTGATCACGAAGTGCAACAGTTTTGGGTTGTGACGAGCTGGGCACACCTTTGTGCAAACTCAGGACAAGGTAGGTGGCCTTTCGACGAGTTGAACCACTTAGGTGAGTTGGGGGACTTGATGTGACCTAGAGCATATTCACAACAAGGTAGTTGGTTGGGCACATTTTCATGATCACATCTTCATGTTGTGCATCATCAAGAAAGGAATTTAAGTTGAGCTAGGTTGTTGGATAAGTGGGTCGACCACAACCTTCGGATGAGGTATCTATTTGAAGAGTTACACAAGTCAGTGAACAATAGTATGAATTGGCAGTCGACGGTGTGTGCATGGTGCCTTGAAGCAAAAGAAGTCAAGGTGTGGAGATGGCAGGACAATGGAGTTGAATCTGGTCAATTGCATGGGAAGTTTGGGATTTAGATGTATTTTTGAAGTGGACGGATGGACCTTGTATCGCAACAAAGGTGTTATGTAGGTTTGTGGGGATATGGACGATGATTGAGGGGAGTTCATGTGGAGATTTAGTGGCTTGTACAAGTGAAGGTCCAGGAAAACAGACTTAAACCATGGGTGCAACTAAGGATGTCGATGGAAAGGTATGGTTGGTTTTGAGTTCTTTCATTTCCTAAGTGTTGTGGTGAGTTCTTTGAAGGGAAGTCAAATGACTTGGCGTTTCAAGTGTAATGTGTCTGTGGTGAAAACCGGTAGACTTGAGGGTGGCTCAAGTGGTACAAATTCGAAGAAGTCATGTAGTAGTTGGGATGCCTTGACTTGGGTGAATGTGTGGAGAGATTGGGGTGACCTACTTGGATGAGTCATGTGGTAGACTTAGGAAGATATGGATGCAACTATGGAGGTGACTTGAAGAGTTTCCTAACTCTTTGATGAGGTACCTTGGTGGGTTGGTGCCTTAGCCAAATTTCTTGGATCATGTGATGACTTGAAAGTCACGATGACAATGCCATAGTTTGGATGCTTTTAGGAGGTGAAAGGAAGTTTTGTTCTAAGATATGGATGGACTCAGCAAAGAATTCGACCAAGAATTGTTGGCAGTCAACCTGAATGAGAAAAACGCAGACCAAGTGACTTGGGTGGTGTTTTCTAGCCTTTGGTATGGGACATTGGATGAGGTATAGCATACCTTGGTGACTTGTGGATGATTGTGTGATGACTCAAAGATCTAGAGTGGGTCGTTGGTTGAGGTTGGCAGGAGTATGGGGTCGGACATGCCCAGGGCATGGAAGTTCTTTGAGGTGACTTATTCTACTTAGAGAACTTTGGACAATTCATTGAAATGTTTGAGGAGTGTGATTTTGTTGGCCACATTCATCATAGATGTTGAGTTACAAAGAGGTGAATTGAAAGAAGGAGGTGAGTTGAGGACTTGCCTTGGTTTGGAGGATTGTGCAAATAGGCAGATTGCAGCATGAAGAAATTACTTGGACATGGTTGTTTATCTTGCTTTGGAGCAACATGGTTGAGGGTGAATCCTAACCATTTCAAGGCATATAGAGGTATATGCAACAACATGGTCGGGTGATGGAGTAATGAGGCAAAGGCAGTCTGGATATCCAGTTCTTGGTGTAGATGGGATGTTTCATATCCAAATATGTAGATGAAGTTGGGGATAATTTGGCCAAGGAAGCCAGACTTGTGGACTTGATCGTAGTTTGAGTCACAAGGGCCGAGTTGGTTGGACATGCAGATGCACGATGTCTTCCCTTGACTCTTCGCAGACTTGGATGTGGCATAGATTGTGTGACTTGCAGTAGATTGTATAATTGTTGCATGAGGTGGGAAGTGGAGTCAAGTTGTCGTGGATGACTTTGTTTTGGGGTGACTTTAAAGTGCAAAAAGGTGATGGGTGACCTTGCCTTGTTCTGAGGTTGTTGTGCAGATGGAACGAATTGTGGAAGGAAGTGACCAAGCTTTGGGCATGTTGTGCATTCTCAAGGAACGAATGCGATAGTGTGATAGTTCAACACTTGAAGAGTTAGTGCATGAGAGAATAACTAAGAGGTTTGTTATCACACAAACTGTAGGTTGGGAAGAACCCAACCCAAACCATAAAATGGTGACAACTAGGAGAACACCTACCCACTTTCACCTTAGATAGGTATTCTCGTCACTTTAGAGATGAAGTGATCACTTCAAGGGGGGGATCTCGGTGACCCTAGGGGGAATGAGATGTAAAATGAAGATATTATGAAGAGTCCCCCTATAGGTCAATTATGGAAGGTAAAAATGGATTGAAAAGAGTCTCGTAGATGGTAGGAGATGTGCCATTGTATAGAATACTTTCCAAGGAGTGATGGTACCTTCCTAAGACCCAACGAAAACAATGATACAAGCCCGATAATATGTTGGAAAAGAAAGTTAATATTGTTGTCCATAATTGCAAAAATAAACAGTAATATATATCAGCAACAAAATGATAATAAGATCTGCAAATAAAGTTGCTAAAATTTCAGTTACGATTGCAAGAGACAAGCTAGCAATGCCTTGTTTAACTCAACTATGAAAAAACAAGACTTTAGCATGGAACAGGGATGTAATAAATTAGTATTGCAGAGATGTAATTGCAGCCTTATGTCTGTAGCAAACAAGTTGTTACAGAAAAGAGATCAACCACCAAAACTTGCCAACAATCCACCCAAAAAGTGCACTGAGACTAGTAGAGGATAGGGGCAAACCTTTAGCAACTTTTGACAGTTGGTTTGTGAGTTATTGAGAGATTAAGATTNAAACAAGTTGTTACAGAAAAGAGATCAACCACCAAAACTTGCCAACAATCCACCCAAAAAGTGCACTGAGACTAGTAGAGGATAGGGGCAAACCTTTAGCAACTTTTGACAGTTGGTTTGTGAGTTATTGAGAGATTAAGATTAGGTTTTTTGCAGCCCTAATGGTTGTAGATGAAATGTTCTAACAACAACAATAAGTACTTAGAAAAATGAGACGTCCTAGTGGCTCAACCAAGCTTATAGAGCTATTGATTCCAAATTAGAAAATCTTAAAATCTCAAGTTTTCACATTAACCAATGAAAGATTTTGTTTCTCCGATGTAATTAGATTTAGTGCCTTTATCTATTAGGTTATGGATTCAAACGATTAAAGAGATAACAATGCTATCTCCTTGGGGGTGTAAACCCTTTTACTCCCCAAGGCAAGCAAGGTTAACTAGGAAGTACTAGGAGGGTTGAAACCCTTTTACTTCTCCTAGAAAAACCTTAAGCAAAAAATTAATTCAAGACAAAAATGATAGATATGGTGGGGTTGTAAATCCTTATACTCCCCAAGAAATTCTAGAAAATCACTCTTGTAACCAAGCAATGAAACAACAACAAGATAATTTCCTTACCTAGTCCAAGATGCAACAAGATAAACTATCTCTTGCCAAGATAATTCACCACAAATGCAAGAAACTAGCTCCAAGAGAGGTAGTGCACCACTTCTTCCACCAATAGCCAATAGAAACCATAAAAAGAGTACAAGAGATAGATATTGCCCAAAGAGGGATCAAATTTTAGCTAGGATACTTCTCACAAGAGGGATAGTTATGATCAAAATGAATTAGAGTTGGCATCTATTTATAAAAAATGTTCTAGACATAATTTTTCCACAAAGTTAGGGTAAAACACAAGAAAAGGTGTCAAAATCCCTAATCTTTCCTCTTTACATAAAATAATACTTTTTTAATTCACAATTTGCACATGAGTAAAANTGGCATCTATTTATAAAAAATGTTCTAGACATAATTTTTCCACAAAGTTAGGGTAAAACACAAGAAAAGGTGTCAAAATCCCTAATCTTTCCTCTTTACATAAAATAATACTTTTTTAATTCACAATTTGCACATGAGTAAAACCCTAAGTAAGACGTCACCCTTCTAGGGTGACGTTTTGGTACTTTTGCAAGTTGTTGGAGTAGGAGGTGGATGAGATAGGCCTCCAAATGCCATGTGTCATTGATCCAAACCTCTTATCCACAATCAATGGCTTCCTTCCTTCAAAACATACCAAGTGTCCTCAAAAACCACCAAACCCTAGCCCTACTATGACGTCAAGCACTCAAGGGTGACGTTTTGTCCTTCTTGGGAAAAATGTTTAGGTGGTAAGGGCTAGGTTAGGTCATCCATGATGTCCTCTAAGCCTCCAAAGGCATGTCTTCATAATCCGACATGTGGGCCATTGGAATCCAACTTGTGGGCTTCAAGCCCCATGAAATCCTAAGCTAGGCTTGTTCTTCCAAAACTGTCCACCAGTTGGGTCCTGCAAAAACAAATGGATACACCCTCCAAGGATCTCAAGTCAAAGCATCATGATGAGTAAATCAAATCAATAAAAGAGACATATAATCATGTACATCCAAACTACCCCATCAAAATAAACCAATGCTCAAAGACCCTATGCAATTTTTCAAGTTTAGGTATGGGAGGGTTGAAAAAATGACCTATTGGGAGAATCGTACCTTAAGTTTAGCGGTGTTTCCCGAGGGTGGGTCCTTATAAGTGATGCAGATGAGGTGTCATGGATGAGGGGAATACTTTTGGGCATGTGGTTCATGACATACAAGGGGTCTTAGTGTCTTATTTATGGGTTCCTTTGTAGAGGGTGTGTTGCACCTTCGTTTTCAATGCAACCTTTTTCCAAGCCCATTTATTGCCTTTAATTATTTTAGGATGTTTCCAGGTTGAATCCAAGGTGGGGCTTCTACCTAAGCATGAAAATTTGTGCCCAACTTGATTCTATCCTGGTCACATCATACTTCCCCAAGTTGGAAACATGTGTGGGCCTTCTACCTAAGCAATAAAAACAGTGCCCAAACATGCCCCTCTTTGGTTGGCATTTGTTATTAGTTATTCTTTCATGGGTCCCATAAATTTGTATGAGAGACATTTCATTGTCCTCGGGATCCCTGGGCGAGCATCTAGAAGGTTAATGGTTTGGATTTTAGCTTTTTCCAGCTACAAGCCTGTTGGCCTTTATCCCCCTCTCCCCATGAGATGAGGACAACCCCTTCTTGGGTTAGTACACCTGAAAATCCCAAAAGGTAAGGAGATGAGGGGATGAAGTGTGGAAAGTGACAAGTATGGTCTAGAATGGGACGATGACTCGTCAAGAGGACCTCCCAATAGCATCCCTATCCCTAAGGGTGACCCACTTACTAGGGATAAATGTCAACCACCAAAGTGAAACAGGGAAATGAGCATAATGTCCAAGCAAATGTCACATAAGAAAAAGAAGTGATAGATGTACCAAACTCAAATTCCTCAAATATTGAAATGACACTCACCATAATACCTTACTTGTACCTCATGGAGCAAGACCCAATCTCTTTTGGAGGCCAACTGATGTGGTGGATATTTTCATGAAGAACCTGGAGTTGTGGTCGTGAGGTGGGTCTATGTCTGTGCAAGTGGACATTGTTGGTCAAGTTGTCTCTCAGTTATCCATGTCTGCAACATGAGGGCATCGATACATCATCTCCTTAGTTATCCCTAGGATTTGGGCATAACATTTGTCTCCTACTTGGGGACATGTGCTCACCATAGAGTGCATGAGAACCGCAACATCTCTTGGTGGACCTGTTCCTACACTGAAACATAACACCGTAAAATATAGGGTGTTTCTATCACCCTTCATCCATATAGATCAAAATAAAGAATGAAAGCTAATCTAGAAAAGAAAAGTTTTAGCATTTTTTTCAGATAATATATATATATATATATATATATATATATATATGAAATATGAAATGCAGCTAAACTATCATGAGCAATCAATATGCAAATGCGAGGAAAGAAATATGACCTACCTACTTACCTGGGGCCTTGGGGCCCTAAAGATGAGGTGATAGGTGATGTTAGGTGAAGTCATACAACTAGTGCAGTCACATGTTCATCATTTCATCAAGGCATCTCCCCATGTGCTTAATCATGCAATACAACAAGGATAAGTTGAGAAGATAATAATCATGAGTATAAATATAATCATGAAATGAAATGAAATAAATGGAGATGGGTGAGAGGGAGGAAATCCTTATACAAAGAGAAACCATCAGCCTGATCATGTTGCATGAAAGTGTAACCACAAGCCTGGTCAATCCATATCTAAAGAGGGCTACCATATGTAGACGATGGATCATCTTCATCTCTATTAGTGTGGTCATTGGTTCCTGAAGACTAAGAAGATATGAGAGATCCCAAGAAGACCTCATTATTTCCCTGAGAATAAGGAATGAGGTAAAGGACAGGATCAGGTCTAGAGAAAGAAAAATGTGGCCTCTTCATCTGGGAATCCTTGTAGAAATACCTACTATGAAAAAAAAAAAACTTTGTAGAGTGAGCCTTTTATTTCTCTGGGATGGCCATGTCCTAGTGTTCATCTAAAATTGAGGATGACGGTGGCTGAAATTCCTCATAGAAAAAGTCTGCATCCCCAAAAGGATTGGCATCATAACTCCCAAGGGATGGCCGAAAATCATCGTGAAAATGTTGCATCGCGTCATCCTCGAATGGACAAAACAAATCTATAATCATATCGTCATCAGGATGATAAACATATGAATAATATACGCATGAATACCAGCTTTTGATGCCAACTCAACCCTT
This sequence comes from Picea sitchensis, assembly GCA_010110895.2. NCBI lineage: Eukaryota > Viridiplantae > Streptophyta > Pinopsida > Pinales > Pinaceae > Picea > Picea sitchensis. The sequence continues at coordinate 96,703 of SNQJ01S0045693.1, read as the reverse complement.
TTTGCTCGAGAGCCACCCTCATTGTCGTAAATGGGGTCTCTATCAAAAGTGAAACAAAACAAATCCCATATGCATCTCCCAATTTGTATGAAAGTGTCAATATTCTCATCAACCATATTTAAAGGTTCTTTCACAAGACCATCAGTGTGAATGAAAATGACCGTCTCTTTGTCTTTGTGTGCAAGAAAAACAAAGGTTAGGGCGGCTTCAACTGGATCTTTAGATTCTTCATTATTGAGACTAGTTGCTTCTTCAACTTCGTGTGCAGGGGGAGAGTAAGGTTGGACAACCTCAACTTCATCAAGCAGGAGAAAATATAACGAGGCTTCTCAACCTGTTGCACCTCATCAAAAAAATTCTTTCTCTTTATGGGCATGCTCCTACATCACCTCTTCATCACAAAAGGATTGATTCTTAATATAAAGCGCTTTGTTTGCTTTTCATCAAAAAGACCTGTCGCATCCAAGGGATCCTCTAGTACTTATTCGCTTCTAAAGTCATGGAACAACGTATCATTAAGATCTTCAAAAGGGTCACAACTCATCACATTCTCTTCTTGATGTGCAGGAGGAGCAGAGGCCCGTATGTTTTCATCAAGTGGAAGGGTTGATATAAGCACTTCATCTTCATCAAATGTCTCGTCTGGATCTTCAACATGAGAAAATTCATCAAGATCTTCTTCAAGCTTTTCTTCTTCCTCATCTATAGGAAAACCTTCTCTGCCAATAACGTCTTTGAGCTCTTGGAAAGTGTCTTTCAAATTATGGGTAGTTGGTCGATAATGTCTGAGAAATTATTCAATGAGATTTATAGAAGATGGGATACTTCTTGTATTAAATGAGTGTGCAAGCCAACTCTTTTGACTTGATTCCAGTGAAGATACAAAAATTTTCATCAGCACATCTTCATGTATCACATTTAAGCTTGAAGTGTACTTCATATAATTCACGACATGGGTGACTGTTAGAGCTGGATCACCATTAAATTTAGGGAAATTTTCCCTCCACTCTGTAGAGCAATGATTTGGATATCCGGGGATATTTTGAACATCAAGAGAAGGGTACACCTTATGGAATTCCCATGGTAATCCCTGTGAGGCCATGGTTCCATTACTTAGGGTAATACCTCATTGGAGTCGCCAGATGAGAACAATGTTCATCAAATGATGGAAAGGGTAATCAGGGAAAGGTGGGTTCTTGGAAGGTGGAGTCGCCAGATGAACTCCAAGAAGAGCTCATCAAGGGTGGAAGGGGAATGTCCTTCAAGTGGAGTCATCAAACAAGCTAGGGGTAAAGGCTTTGGGATGGTATCTTTCCAAATTGTCGTTAGGGTTCAGAAGAGGATTCAAAATCCTCCCCGGCAATGGTGCCAAAATGTTATTGCAGAAACTGTAGGTTGGCAAAAGCCTGACCAAACCACAAAATGATGACAACTAGAAGAACACATACCCACTCTCACCTTAGATAGGTATTCCCTTCACTTTAGAGATGAAGTGATCACCTCAAGGGGGGAATCTCGATGACCCTAGGGGGAATGAGATGGAAAATGAAGAGATGATGAAGATTCCCTCTATAGGTCAATGATGGAAGGTAAGAAGGGATTGAAAAGAGTCTCGTAGATGGTAGGATATGTGCCATTGTATAGAAGACTTTCCAAGGAGTGATGGTACATGTCTGAGACACAACGCAAACAACGGTAAAATCCCAATAATATGTTGGACAAGCAAGTTAATCTTGTTGTCCCTAATTGAATCAATAAACAATAATATGTATCAGAAATGAAATGGTAATAAGAGTTGAAAATAAATTTGTTAAAATTCTAGTTAGGATTGCAAGAGACAAGCAAGCAATGACTAGTTTAACTCAAGCATGAAAAAGCAAGACTTTAGCATGAAACAAGGTTGTAAGAAATTAGTATTGCAGAGATATAATTGCAACCTTATAGATGTAGAAAACAAGTTGTTATAGCAAAGAGATCAACCACCAAAACTTGCCAACAATTCACCCAAAAAGTGTGTTGAGACAAGTAGAGGATAGGGACAAACCTTTAGCAACTTTTGATGGTTGGTTTATGAGTTATTAAGAGATTAAGATTAGGGTTTCTACAACCCTAATGGTTGTATATGAAATTTTATAACAGCATCAATAATTACTTATCAAAATGAGACGCCATAGTGGCTCAACCAAGCATATAGAGCATAGAATTGATTCCAAATTAGACAATCTCAAAATCTCGAGTTTTCACGTTAACCAATGCAAGATTTTATTTCTCCAATGCAATTAGATTTAGTGCCTTTAGCTATTGTGTTATGGATTCAAATGAATAAAGAGCTAGCAATGCTATCTCCTTGGGGGTGTAAACTATTTTACTCCCCAAGGAAAGCAAGGTTAACTAGGAAGTACTAGGAGGGTGTAAACCCTTTTACTTCTCCTAGTAAAACCTTAAGCAACAAATTAATTCAAGAAACAAATGATAGATATGGTGGGGTTGTAAATCCTTATTCTTCCCAAGAAATTATAGAAAATCACTATTGTAACCAAGCAATGAAAAAGCAAGATAATTTCCTTACCTAGTCCAAGAAACAACAAGATAAACCTTCTCTTACCAAGATAATCCACCACAAATGCAAGAAACTAGCTCCAAGAGAGGTAGCGCACCACTTCTTCCACCAATAGCCAAGAGAAACCATAACAAGAGCACAAGAGATAGAGATTTCCCAAAGAGGGCACAAATTTAAGCTAGGATACTTCTCACAAGAGGGAGAGTTATGATAAAAATGAACTAGAGGTGACCTCTATTTATACAAAATGTTCTAGACATAATTTGTCCACAAAGTTAGGGTAAAACACAAGAAAATGGGTCAACATCCCTAATATTCCCCCTTTACATAAAATAATACTTTTTTAATTCATAATTTGCACATGAGTAAAACCCTAAGTAAGACACCACCCTTCTAGGGTGATGTTTTGGCACTTTTGCAAGTCGTTGGAGTAGGATATGGGTGAGCTAGGCCTCCAAAGGCCACGTGTCTTTGATCCAAACATCTTCTCCACGATCCATGGCTTCCTTCCTTCAAAACGTGCCAAGTTTCCTCAACAACCACCAAACCCTATTCCTACTATTACGTCAAGCCCTCAAGGGTGACATTTTGGCCTTCTTGGAAAAAACGTTTGGGTGGTAGGGGCTAGGTTAGGTCCTCCATGATGTCCTCTAAGACTCCAAAGGAATGTCTTCGTCATCCGACATGTGGGCCCTTGGGATCCAACCTGTGGGCTTTAAGCCCCATGGAATCCCAAGCTAGGCTTGTTCTTCCAAAATTGTCCACCAACTGGGTCTTACAAAAACAAATGGATACGCCCTCCAAGGATCTCAATTCAAAGCATCATGATGAGTAAATCAAATCAATAAAAGAGCCATCTAAGCATGCACATCCAAACTACCTCATTAAAATAAACCAATGCTCAAAGACCCTATGCAATTT
>SNQJ01S0045693.1:73489-87712 GCA_010110895.2 Picea sitchensis | reverse complement strand
AACGTCAAGCGTTGACGGAATCACAATGTAGATAAATTGCCAAAACCTAATTTGTAAGAGAATGATCAGTGACAAGCAGGGAAATTTGTCAAACAATCCGAGCAATGAATTAGAGTGCAAGAAATGCAGTAAAAGAGTCGAGTGAAGTGTGAAAGGTGACATAACAATATCGAACTGATCATAAGTTCCAGATCAAAGAGGCTGCTTGTATCGGGTTCGAACTTCCCCTTCATGTGGCACACAGGGCTAGTTGAGGTTTGAATCAGTGACGTTATAAGGAATGTCTTAACAATGTATTTTATGGTCACGTTAACTGATCTACACATCATAGTAACAAGATCAAAAATTATAAAAACAAGATCAAAAATTTGATTACATTTGTATAGAAAAACCAACATAATAGCCTATGCCCCTCAAGGAAGGGGTTTGATTGCAGATCCAATACCCGTAGGGAAGAAGAAGCGATTCAAAGTTTGTTTTCTTAAAGTTGGAATCCATAGGAGAGGAACAAATAAATGAAGGTGATTACCTTTTTTGTTGTGTCTATCACTGGAATCCAATCAGACAATCTTTGTCAAAATTGCAATTTTGGATGGATGAACTCGTTGTTTTTAATGCAGAAATGAATTCAAAGTCCTCAAATACCCCTACTGCAACCAGTTTGGGCAATGTTAACATCTGATATTGCAATTCCATCAATCCAAAATTTGTAGCAAGTTTAGAGTACTACCAAATAAATTGACAAGACAAACCCTGAAGACTTTGTTACAACTTATATTGTATGAGGTTCCATCTTGTGATTTTTATCACGTTAATGGAGATTTTTTGTTGGTACTCTTGGATCTTTGCACTCATTTGGAGGATTCATCTTCATGGAGCCCCTTCTCTTCATTGTATCGATCACTTGATGGAGATCTTTGGTTGGGGGAGTCTCACTTCTCCTTGGTTGGATGGTGATTGTGCTTGTTGCTCGGTGGTCTTCTCACATGTGCTTTCCTTGTTAATCACCCCTTGGTTGCACTTATGATGGATGTGAAGCATTCTATCTCATTATGGTGGTTTGGTATATATGTTTATCTTGGATATGGATGATGGTTCTAGCCTCTCAAGGGCTTAGATGATGATGGTTAGGAGATATATGTTTCATGATTGTGGAAGTTTCCTAATGACTTGGTGTTGATGTGGTATTAAGAGGGGTGTTCTCCATGGTCCTTATATATTGGATGTGTGATGGGGAATACACTTGATGGTTGGATAGGTTAGTGTTTTTGTTATGTCCCTCTCTCTTATGATGATGCTATGATGGGATGATTCATGTTGCCTTTGTGGGATTTTTCTAGGTGATTTAACTTTACAATGTCACATTTGCTAGACATCTCCTAGGGGGGAGGTGTTTAATGATGTTAGTACCCTCATTGATATATTATTTCCTACATTTGATTTAAAGAGGGGGTATTACATTGTGATTTGATGGTGATCTAACATATTCCTAAAGTTAGATGATAATTTTGAGGTAATAATCCCTTGGTGGTGATGCACTATAAGTTGGACCTTATATTTTGTTGTTATCATGGAGGGGTTTTGCTAGGGAGAACATATTTTATTTGCATGGTACAACACTTTATTAAAGTGCACCCCTCATTGGCACATATATTCATGTTAATTTAATTTGTTGGTGACTAATTGGAAGGAGGGCTATGGTTATATTTGAGCATTAGCCTTTGTGCATGCATATTGAGGTTGATTTAACTATTAAAGGGTTAAATTAATCTAATTTATCCAAATTAAGGTTAATAGCTTGGGCACCCTACTTTATATGCTTCCTTTTCACACTTGGAGTGGCTATTTAGACTTGGTTGAACCTTTCTAGTGGTATGCCTCCATTCTTGGGCATAGAGTTCAAGGCATGCAATATATTATTGGTTTCTTAGAGAGATTGGCACACTTCTCTATGGTGCACTCCCTTGGGTTGGTTGAACAATTTTATGATACGACATATGGAAGAGTATTTTATTGATGAGTTCTAATCACCTTGGCAAATTCTCCTAGGAAACACTTCACTTGGAGAATATTTTATGATTTATTGGGTGGTTGAGGTAGTTACATGGCACATTTTTCTAGGGCACACCTCTTCTAAGTGCGCTCTCATCTTTAGTGCATGGATATTATAGCTACACTTGGAATATTTTGACCTTCATTGGATAACGACCCCACCTCTTTGACTTGGAAAGTATATATTATTTTATTTGGGGTGGTTGTGGAGGTTGTTACTGGAAGGTGTGTGGCACATGAGGAGGGTCACAAGTGTGACTTGGCATGCTCTTGTACTTGGTCTCCTTTCTATTTTTGGAGATTATTCTTGGAGGGAGAACATGGAAGGTTTCTTCTTGCTATTTTTGGATATTCTTGGAGGGTGCACTTGTGAAAACATTTTTTGCTATTCTTGGAGATATACATATTAATTTTGGCATGGTCAAATCCTAATTCACCTTTGTCTCGAATTTTCTTTGTGGAGATGGTCCACTTGCTATTTTGGGGTTTTGACCACATTTTCTCGTGGAGCGCTCCATCCAACTAAGCATCTTGCACATTCATCCATGGAGCTGGTTACCTTGGAATTCATACATGTGGAGTGGTTGCATGCATGCACATTCTTGGAGGGCGCATTCCATGTGGACACTTGGCATTTGACTTGGTTTGATGCCTATTTTTTGTGGTACGTCCCCTTTATGAGCATTGTTTGGTGCATACTCTTACTCTTTTTGTATGTGGGTGAATTGCCTTAGAGAGACTATTCATTCTATATAAAGAGGAGTTTCTCTCCATTTCATTGGTATCTAGGATTTTGGGGATTGAGGAGCTCTCCCCCTGGATTTCATTTGTATACCACATGTTTGGAGACTAATGGAGAATTGGAGGTACATTTTTCATTTGATGTGAGGCTTTATTGTGCACTTATACTTTATGTGTTGGTTGTATTAGGAAAACCTTGTAGTCTGTTTTGATTGCCTTTTATAATGAACTATGTTTCATTTTGGATAGAGTAATGTGAGGTTTTGACCCTCTTATGTCCATATTGTTGTTATGTTAGCCTACATATAATAAACCCAATTTTGTCTAGACAAATATAACCTCGCATTCATGACAAATGCTTAAGTATGGCACCTCTAGCCTTCCAAGGTAATTATATTATATAAATTAACAAGTTAAGGCTAATTTGTGGCATACATAGCAACCCCTATTGCCTTACATTCTCATGCACTTGCTCTCTTGTTGATGTATACTCCCATGACTCCATTTGCCCAAGGTGTGGTTAGGCACTTGGTCTAGGGGTTTCTACCTTCATATTCCTTTCCTATACCATTCATTTGTTCCATCTTACTACAACCATTTGTTTTGCTTAGGCTAACTCTTCACAAAATTGCCTTGAGCCTCCATCTATAGCCTTAGCAATCCTATCTTTAGGGAAGCCCCCTTTGAGTTGGACAAGTACCAACCAGAAATGTGAGGAAGAGCTATTGTGGTGACAGTGAGTAGCCTTCTTGAGTGCACAAAACTAGCCCCTTGATGCTTAGGACTTCACATCATTTGGGGGTGCTAGATTTTGTTGTGACAGACTCTGAGAAGCAAAATAACTAGAGGCAGATTGAATTCACCCAGAGTTAGCAGTCGTAAGCCAAATGCCGATTGAAGCACTAATGGCAAAGATCAAGTGCACGATGTAGATAGCTTGAATTTATCAAGAAATTATATGCATGCAAAATACTGGGAAAGGACTTCCTAGAGAACATTGATCTTAGGAAAAGACACAATTTGTTTCACACAGGTTTGTTGTCCAAGTAAAACAAAGATATAGGATTTGTTCCATCGCCAAAACAGAGTGCAACTCATGCTCATCTGTAACCCTCTTAAGTGAGGTTCAAAATTCTAGTTTAGAAATAGAGTTGAGACTTAAAACCAATCAGTCTTGTCAGGAGCCTTGAGAGCCCTGTAATAGATGTAAAAAACAAGCTTGTGAAGCTGAGTAATATTGTGTCCATTGCATTTGTTGCAAGAAGTCTAGTCACTTTCTGTTTTGATGTAGTGTGTGCAAACTGTATACATTTAGTGTACAGTATTGGGACAATGGCATTCCTGAATTGTGAATTCCAATTCAGTAAGTCACAAATAACCGAATTTGAATGGAGATTTTACCATTTGAAAGTCTCAAGAAGCTTTACTGAGGATTGAGAAAGAATTGGAGTGTGATCTGAAATTGCACCCAAATGTAGTGGAGTTGACTATTGATTACTTTAAGTAGGAAGAAGGATAGCTTGAGTCATCTTTGACACATTCTCCCACTGGTGTTATGTTTGGACAAAGTTTAAATGCAAATCCGAAGAGCTAGTTATTGTGTTAGATCTTGATGCTTAAACAGAACCTGAGCTCAAAAAGGGTCCGATACTAATCAAGGTGGTATCAGAGCCCAAATTTGAGCCCGATACACATCATAATGGGACTGTTGTAACAATGATGAGTGCAAGTTACTAATGCGACAAGTAATTAATTCAGTTGCAATCGTCCAATTATAAATACCTGGCAGCCATGGGAAGGAGGCATACAGTAGATCATCCCGTAATCCACTCTGACAAGAAAGTTGATTAGATTAACACTTTAATTGATCAAGCGAGGATACTAGCAAGTCTTATGCAATTATCTATATCTTATTTGGATTTCATCAGTTCTTGCATCCTGGAACTATTGATCATCTGCCATTCTGTCATATTAGTATATCTCATGCTAATCCTGTAACACTCTTAAGTGAGGTCCAGAATTTCTAGTTCAGATAAATTTAACAGACAGATTTCTTTAGGTTTTTTCGAGTATTCAATAAACCCTCAAGAAACTCCAAGCTGGAAGATGATGACTACGAAATTGATTATCAAATTAATTGGCATCATTTACAGTTTTTGTGTTTTTGAATATGAATATGTTAAACTCTATGTGAATGTTATGGATGTGAAATCATTAAAAAAACGCACACATAAACACTGAATTGAAGGCTATTTCAATAATTGAGAGCGTCTTCAAGACTGCCCGATGTCAACTTCATCTTGTAGACAAAAGAAGCAGATAGCATACCAAGGGAAGTACATAAATTGATATAATAAAAGAGTATTTCTTCTCTAAATTGCTTGCAATGTGATAAATAGTATGCTCACAAATTTTATGATGCCCCACTTTTAAAAATTGCTTGATACATAATCACTCTATATTGAAGGTTTATCTGATTAAGAGCCTGAACTTTTTGCTACTCCGATAGACTCACACTCTACAGGCATATCAACTGCTACACTGGTCCTTAGCTTTAGATAGGCCAAACCATTGTCAACTTACAATTCCAATTTAAATTCCTCGCAACATATTGCATAGCATTACTTTGGAAATGACAACTGAACAAATCAATGTGGGGGTGAGATGTAACTCAGAAAAAGTGTAATTCTAAGTCGTTAAGATAAAAATCAAGTACTGTTGTCACAAAATTATATTTAAAATCACAGAAGTGAAGACTAAAAGAAGGGCTGGCCTAGTGGTTTCAACTTTCTTCTGGTTTGTAGTCTTTGGGGATCATTATATCAACTCAAATAGGCTCATATAACTCCCGCAATGCATTTTCTGGCCCAATTTAGAGAAATACACCATCAAAGAAACTAGGGCCTCAATCTCCTAGAGTCCTAGGATTTGTTCAGCATTACTGCATTTTCAGGTTATATATCAATGTAAGTATCAAAACCCAGCACAAAGTAGGTTAGTAATCCAGTGAACTAGAAAATTGACCAGGTCAAGCAGAATTGAGCTAGACTCTCTCATGCTAAAAAGAATCCTTGATTCTAGTCATTCAGGTGATAGAGGGAAGGAGCTTTGTACTATCCAACAGTAACAAAGATATTAAAATAAACTAAACTGCAGTACAACAAGATCATATGTAGGCAGTGTCTGAAAATATTTACTATTCGTAATAAGAAGAAAGAACATAAATAGGCTTCCATTTTAAAATACCTTAATCATTGCTGATTCTTGTGGATAGTAAAAATAATTAAAATCTAAAATAGGTTAGTAATCAGTCCTAGGATTTGCTCATCATTACTGCATTTTCAGGTTATATATCTATGTAAGTGTCAAAACTCAGCACAAAGTAGGTTAGTAATCCAGTGAACTAGAAAATTGACCAGGTCAAGCAGAATTGAGCTAGACTCTCTCATGCTAAAAAGAATCCTTGATTCTATTCATTCAGGTGATAGAGGGAAGGAGCTTTGTACTATCCAACAGTAACAAAGATATTAAAATAAACTAAACTGCAGTGCAACAAGATCATATGTAGGCAGCGTCTGAAAATATTTGCTATTCGTAATAAGAAGAAAGAACATAAATAGGCTTCCATTTTAAAATACCTTAATCATTACTGATTCTTGTGGATAGTAAAAATAATTAAAATCTAAAATAAAGCAAGTTTAAATGCATGATGTGTCACATTTCAATGAATTTAATACAGGCCCATTACATGCCCTAATTCCTCAAGGCACCTGCAGAATCCACTGAATGGTGCACCTACGATGGATGGAATTAGGCACAAGTTACAACTGCCGCAGTGTAGGAACTGATGTCCAAATCCCCAAATCTGAATATCTTGTAAATTCCCTTACCTTTTACCCTCCCCTGTTTCACCTCCATGAGATATGCCTGTATCTATGGCGTTTGTTGGTGTACCCATTTCCTTTTATTGAGCAGACATAGAATACTTCTTAATTTGATCTATGGAATCATCAAGCAGGTGGCTCCTTCTAGGGGATCTTTCTACAAAATTTGTGGATCTACCGCAGTTTATGTGGATCAATAAACTAGTAGGCAACTAGTAGATCTATATAAATTCAGTAGAGGACCCTGTGATAAATTACAAGTTTAGAGACACAATCCTAAAATCATCAGAATTAAAACTATAATTATAAACAATTACTTTTATATCTTTAGCATTCAATCAAAATGATCACCTCTGGATGAGTAAAAAGAGAATATACTTGACGGGAATCACATTGAGTAAAAGAATAACACACTAGATATCATTGAATGAAAGGCTATCATGAAATGAGTGGTACAATAGGCATACAAAGTTTCTGAAACAAGAAATATCACATATACATTTGTCATTAGATAAGATCTTATGGCAAGTTGAATTTGAAACTTTTGAATCGAAAGAACAAAATGCCAGCTCCATTTTGCATAATAGGATTCCAGGTACTGTTTTCCAATAGCCGACAGATATAATGCATCAGATAACTCACAATATAGGTTGATGGAACCATTGTAATAATTGGAGTCTGCACTGCCTGCCGGCCTACCTTCTGAACTGGCTATTGATATTGTACATATTATTAAATCTGAAATAGAATAAAAGATCTAGGAGACAAAACAAACTGGGAAGTACTTCCTTTATCCTGGATCAGAAAAAGAGAATAGAGCAGTATGTAAACGCAAAAGAACATAAAGAAAACCACAAGACTTTCTGGTTCAACATAGACATTTCTTGGGGTCCAGATTCATTCACATGTATTTGAAAATGCTGACATGGTAGAACCAAAAGAGGAAAAGAATGTTCAAATCTTGTCCTAGCTGTTTAAAATATATTTTCTACAATAAAAGGAAAAAATCATGAATACATGAGCCTGAGAGGGCTTACATTGCAAGTGTGATAATACATGAATAGAGTCCCATCTTGATGTACAATGTTCTCCATCCTCAACACTTCACACGAATTTGTTATAAATATCCATTAACTAAGATTCCAGTGTTCTCAAGGAGGAATATTTCACTGGAACATCAGCTGTGACTATTGATGGTGACTACAAAACAATAGGATGAGGAACTTAGAAAGAAGAAGAATTGAGGCAATGGCCCCTTTTCTAGTAATGATTATTAGACAAGGTTATTAACCTACAAAATGACGATTTTCCAACTAAATAAATAAAACATTTTCACCATTACATCAACTTAACTCTCTCAGTCTCTTTATCAATGTCTCGAGTGATTTTTTCTTTGGATTTTGCTTCAAAGTCCGCCCACCAAAGGTTCCAAAGAGCCTCTCAGATGAATCCCTGAATTTCTCGGAAATCATGACCACCTTTCTGTAATCCAAAGAACTATAATGCTTCTCCCTTATAACAGGATTGATGAAATTCTCTGGATGGTTGTTTAATAGAAGATTAACCAACTGCCTTGCCTCTGCCAAAGACTGTTTTGGATCCGTTGCACCTTCAAGCTCATCCAAGCCACTGTCATGAAATTGATTATCTGCAAAAGATTCTAGCAGTTTCAAATCGATCTCAATTCCCATAACAGCATTGGTATTGAACCGCTTGACATTATCACTGAGAAATGTGGCTACAATGCAATCTGATATGTGCTTAAGAACACCATTGATCACATTATCCAAAGCCTCCGCAGGTAAAATTTGTCGTGCTGTGGAAACAAGTGTCTCCAAGTATATAATCAGCTCATTTACGTACTCGTTTCCATTCGGTGGGAATTCATCAGCTGCCCAATTGATATTATCGGTAAGAAGCATGAACTCTTCTACCTTAGATTTAACAAGCCTCAGCATGGTCTCTTGAGCGGCATCTTGTGCAGTCTTCATCACAGATTGGGAATGAGATCGTTCGGCCAAGCGTATTGGAAGGCCACAAAGTTGGGCTGCATGCCTTGTGAAAAAGTCACAAGCACGTTCCAAAACTGTCATATTGGCAGCAATCTGAATAGCTTGAGACACCCCAAATGTCGAATTTCGGATCAATTTAAGCAGAGCCTCGTTCAAAACATCTGTCAGTAGTTTATCAAGATACTTCTTAACCACATCATAAAAGTCCCTGTGACCCCCATAGGACATGTAGCTCACCGAATCCTCGACAAATGATCTCACAATTCGACAGCAATCTGGAACCGCAGAAGAAAATGGGGCAATGTAAGGAAAAGCAGGCATGCTATCTGAGGTCTGAATATGAAATGCTAAAACATTCATATTGTACTCATACTCTTTCTTCATCACCATCTGTTCACTTTTGTCATTTGCAAGAATATCATTGATCTGTTTCCTACAATCATTGAGCAAAAGCTCATGGTATTTGTCCCTATTTCTATTTAAAACATCAAGAAGGGGATCAACTTGGTAACTATACCTTCTCAAAGTCACTCCAAGAAGGCTAACATAATCCTTGATGAGAAGAAGATGGTTTGCAGTCTGCATCCTCGAGAACTGATCCTCCAAAACTGAACACATCTTATTCACAGCAGTATCCCAAATATCCTCAACCTTGGACCTAGAGATCATCCCTCCTCCCATCCGCTGAACCCGCTCCTCCACGATGAAAAACCCGGCAATCTGCGCAAAAAACATCTGGTGGCCCTCGAGAAAAGGCTGCACAGAAGTGATCTGAAAATCAGAACTGAGCTGCAGCTTCCGATTCTCATAATAATACTCCTTGAATTGCTCTTGCAGTCCAAGGCATGTATTGATGTGGTATGCCCTGTACACGGGAGTCAGATCGAACTTCAAGTAGGACTCACTGTCATCTGTTTCCTCTAACTCCAAACTATACACACAGTCCCTTAAACTCACTCTGCTCTGTTCTTCTGCCTCCCTTTGCCTCCTCCTCAAATCCTCCTCTCGCTGTCGTGCCGAAGAAGCCTGACCTATAGCCAACTGCCCAATCTCTCTGGATATAGGTCTGATCTGCACAAGCCAATCGTTGAACTCCTTAGTAACCCTCTTCTCAACATGAGTTCTCATTGCAGGAATCTGCCTCCCCACCATCTGTTTCAAAGCCAAAGCAGGAATCTTCTCCAAGTAATCCCTCTCAATCACATCCAAGCTCTTCAACACCATGTAATAATTATTCTCCACAACATGCCTATTTGCCTTTGCACATAACTCCATTACCTTTGCACACAATTGCATCCCCTGCATTGCCTCTGATATATTCTTCTTTACCCCCTCAGCTTCTATGTACGCTTCAAGCTTAGCTAACAAAGGATTCCCCACCTCCAGTAACTCAGAATTGACACCAGACAGAGAATTCTTAAGCATGTCTGCATCTGTCAACAGCCCTCTAAGCTCATCTACTGCATGAATGAAGTCCTGGTAGTGTAATTTACAGACATCCTCAATCTCAACTTCTTTCTTCCTGGCAAAATAACGGAGCTGGTGGAGAAGTGATTCAGGCTTACCTACCTCGAAAACTCTTCTGATCAGGGGACCCAAATCCTCGCCATTTCCGATTGTCGAAGCCACTGCTAAATTTTCCTCGTCTCCATTCTCCACAGGGGCTACCCTTCTCCTTGCCTTAGACTGCATCATTCTTCGTCGAATTCGAGGAAAATCCGCCCAAAACACTTGCTACCCAGTACGAAAAACGTCTCACATAAACGAGATGTGGAAAACTCAAACTCGGAGCTTTCAACCAAAAATGGGCACTTGCCCTTTTGTACATGGGCCGAGCAGATGGCCTTACTTCTTGCTGTCCTGAGCCCAGAATCCAAGGGATTTGATCAAATTTGATTTGCATTCAAAGGAGGGGTATGAATGTAAAATGGACCCACAAGGGAAAAGCTGTGCAATTGATCATGGCATTTAAATGGCAAAATTAATGGTTTTATCGCTGATCACGCCTGGCCGCTTTTCTCGCATTTTGGTTGGTTTGGTTTATCAGTCAAAGCCCGTGGCGTTTGGAAAAACGGGTTGTAACTGTAAACTTTGCCAAATTGTCCCACCAACTTTGGCTGACTTTTTGGCTTTATAATTTATCATCTGCCCATCCAAAACAATGTTCTCACCAAAGTAGAAACATTTTAACTATCACAGAGGCAGGTTTTGACTGGCAAATTATCTGTCACAGGGCGATTTGGCTGTCAAATGTTAAATATGGTTAAAAAAATTTAATAATGACCCTCAACATTGTTAAAAATGTGAAAATAAATCCTAATTAAGGAAAAAAACCCTGTGAAAATAGATGATGATGTAGTCAAAACGCTCAAATTCGAGGGGCTATTTTTATTTTGAAATTCTAACCCTCGTAAATTTAAAATTCAAAATTTTAATTTAAAATTAAGAATTTAATTCAAGTAAGAAAATAAATAAAAAATCACAATACAATAAAATTATTATTATTATTTAAATAAAAAAAATTATAATATAATAAAATTATTTTTTATTATTATTATTTAAATAAAAATAATAATAATATGATAAAATTATTATTATTATTTAATTTTAAAGATATAATTTACTAAAAATTAAATTAATATATAAATTTTTAATTTTTTGGAAAAATGATTTTAGACATACAATTTAATTGGGTCTAATGGTTAAGAACATGTGTTTCCTCTTTGAAAGTTTGGTGTCTAAACCAATTTGATGGATGGTGGCTTGGTTTACTTTGTTAAATGGAGTTACTACTCCCTTCATATTGCCTAATTAGTATAAAGATCATCATATATTGAAGCTTATACGATGTAGTGTACAACTTCTATCAAGCAATGTGGAATAGTATTTTTTGTAAAAATAAGTATTTATGTCATAACAACAATTCCAAGATGCATAAATATTAGGTGTATCCCACTGAGTAATAGACATTTTTTAAGAAAACATGTAATGTGGAGTATTATCAATAAAAAAAAAATTCATTTTTTTTATAAAAAAAAAGAAAAAGTTCAAATAACAAGCATATTCACAATGCAACCGATTAACTATTATATTAATAAAAGACAACTTCCTTATCATTGCCCATTAACATACAGAGCATAATATATTAAAACTTATATTTTACAATGCAACACTTCTCTTAACCCATATAAAATTAATTTTAAAATTATTAAAAACAAACCTAAAATTAATTATGTTAAAGGAAATTAAAAAAAAACAATATCATCTCACATTAAATTTAAAAATGGATAAACTCAATTTATGAATCAAGTCTATTTTTTAAAAAAGCAAATAAACTCAACTTTTTAGATTCTATTTTTTTTTATGAGAAGGCCATATTTTTTTTCTATAAAAAAGTTCATTAAAATTTAAAAAAATAATAAAAATATATAAACTTATTCTTCTCATTTTTATTATTTTATTTTAAAATCTAAATTTTCCATTTTATTTTAATTTAAAATCTAAAATTTCATCGTTGTAAAAAAGCCACTTTATAAACTTAGATTCCCTCGGATTTATCGATGTTGTGTTACATTGTAAATATCTTTAAAATACCTTCTCGGAATTTTCGCTGTCATGTCCAATTTCTTTTGGCAGTCCATTGCCCTTTACGTGTAAAGTGGGATATCGACTTTTAACTCTGAAAGCAAAGAACATACTTTAATGCGGTTCCTAAAGGAGAGGGAACAAAATAGAAGGGAACACGTTTAACAATGGGCGATTGGTCCAACTTTGATAGTGTGCACCACACGGAATTGGAAAGCAACCACGGTCCACACCCTTGTAATTTGCGCCCCTAAACCTCATTATCTCCTAAAAACTGCCATAGTTTGGTGTATCTGATTTTTAATAAAGATATGCATTATCTACAAAGGTTTATTTTCAAGTAAATTTAAATGTTAGTCACGCCCGCAACACATAACTTACTCAAGTGGGTCAACTTAAAAGTGAATTTCCTCCAACTTGCAATTGAATTTCATTTTCCTTGTCTTTTAATAAGACACGTCATAAGAAGAAAAGTGTGAACACTTGTTATTATTTTATATTTTTTTATTTAAATGGATCTGGTTTTCAATGATGAGAATACAATTTTATTATATATATATATATATATATCGTAAAGAAAATTTTAAAAGCAATGTTATCCATGGTCAAAATCAACATCTTGTAAAACATCTCATCCTAAATCAATCCACATCAACTCTTTTATTTAATTTTTCTTTTGAAGTGATGATGCGTATATGGCTGAAGTGCCCTCCTCTTCTATCATAGTTATCACTACTAAAGAACCTGATTTTTGGAGACTCAAGGAAATTATTTATGTTATCATTATTAAAGAACCTGATTTTTGGATACTTCAGTGAAAGAAATTATTTATCTTTTTAGTATAGATATAATAAAAACAAGATTTGAAATAAACATTTATTTTATATGGGATATAAATTTGAAGGACACTTTAAAGTGAATTTTTTATAATGGTTTTTTTTTAAATCTATTTTTNTCAGTGAAAGAAATTATTTATCTTTTTAGTATAGATATAATAAAAACAAGATTTGAAATAAACATTTATTTTATATGGGATATAAATTTGAAGGACACTTTAAAGTGAATTTTTTATAATGGTTTTTTTTTAAATCTATTTTTTTTTTTTTTTTAATGATGTTTTATATTTATTTTTGTTCATCATTAAATATTTTATAGTATATGTATTTTTGTTCATTTTTTTTGTGAATACATAATACATATTTTATATGTATTATGAAATTACATTGAACATAACATTATCAAACATAACCCCGGATGGGGTGACACGCGGCGTTGTGGTGACACCAGGCTTAGCACTAAGCCCGGGCTTAAATGTTGATGGCCGCCACCCACACATCCACATTTACGATGGTGGACGGCCATAGCAGCAGCCATACGACGGAGGGACTCCTCCCTCGCGCGACCATTTACGCCTACTGCGCACTCAGAATGAAAGGGGATAAGGGCGGACAGGTGACTTCTGCTTCTGGTTATGTGCCTTCTTATGAGCCCGGACAGAGCGGGACTGCTCCTGCTTCGGCTTTGCTCTTCGCTTGGACGCTCTGGTGCAGTCCTGCACTCCTCTTGTCTTGGCTCACTACCTTTTCTTTGCATTTTGGTAAGGATTTCCCGGGCAGTTTGTCTTTGTGGGTGTCGAGACAGAGTCGGTCTGCTCGCGCTTTGCACCTGCAACCGCTCTCGTCCTGGCTTTCTAGCTTACCACTGCAACCACTTGGTACTTGCATTCATCCCCCGAATACTATGGTTAGAAAGCGAGGCAGGCCTCGTCGTGGCTCAGGCTGGAATGCCCACAAGGCGCAGCGACGACAGAAGGAGCAATTGGAACGCGCTCTGGCTTTGGCGACCTCCATTCTTCGGAAGAAGGCTCGGGCTGAGAAATTGGCGTTGCTCGCCACTATTGCAGAATCAGGAGCTCGCTGTAGCAGAGAAGCCACGACAATTCAGTCGGG
>SNQJ01S0045693.1:32535-71665 GCA_010110895.2 Picea sitchensis | reverse complement strand
GGTATTACTGTTCCTTTACTGCATCCACAAAAAAATTCCAAGTGGGTTGGGCCCCATATATTCCAGACTCCTCTATGGAACTTTGCTCCCAGTAAGTTTCCCACCAATTTTTGACATGAGGGAGAGATTTAAGGAGTGCGAATATGATCTTTACTCCGTCGGAAAAATTTTGAACGGATAAATAACCTTCTAGCAGATTTAACCATTTGTCTAGGGCTTTTGCATTTATTTGTCCTTCAAATACAGGAATATCAAAATTAACTTGTACCTTGAAAGGCGAGGTGCTTCCAAAGTGGTCACTTGATGAAGATGTGCATGTTGCTATCACCATGTGTTGAAGGATGTGGGAAAAATTCTCCATCATTTCATCCCATTGTCGCGTGAGAGCTTGCTCAAGCAACATACTGATAGGATCGTTTGCTCCATCTTTTTTCTTTTCTTCCGCCATTAAGGGTTTCTTGGGTGTGCGAGAGAAATTGTCCTCAAGAGAGACAAGCTCGAGACCCAACTTGCTATACTCGGACCTCGTCGGGGACATGCACTGAAAAACGATCAAGAGTAGCCTGCTCCGATACCACTGATTCAGATTATTTTCGGCACAAAATGAGAGTGGAGATATAATAAAGAAATATACAAAGATATATTGGATATCCAACAATATAACATAAATGTATCAGAGATGCAACCATAAACACAGGGATACAGTAATACACAATTTTCTATTAATGAGTGAAAATGTACAAAGACTGTAAAATACAGAGTGAAAGACTCGCTAGAATGGTGGCAACTTAGCTCTGAGAAGTGATGTGATGGTTACTCGCATCTATGAGAAGATGATTATTACAATGAGGCTCTAAGGGCCTTTTTAACATAAGAAAATTCCAAAACCCTAACCTCGGAAGATGAAAAACCAAAAGGTTTGTGGGTCTCGATGGGGGTAGTTGATACGTCAACTTCCCAGGGGCGTAACTTTTGCATACGATCTCTGTTTGGGGCGTTTGATACACCGTTAGAAAGATCTATACGAGGACTACAACTTTTGTGTGAACAACATAAAATTTGCCTCATTTTTCTCTTTGTTTTCCCAAAAAAAAAAAATGTCGTTTAGGGCCTCAAAATGGCTCTAGAAGTTCAAGACCCGAAAAACTGCTAAAAATAGTAAATTACCAAAATTGCCAAAAAATTGTTTTGAGCCAGTTGGAAAAGGTGGGTGGCCACCGATATCCACCTGGATAATTGAAACTTGGGAGCATGAGGAGTCTAAGGTCCCTAACATAGAAGTATTTGTCTTGTGGTCGGCATGGAACAAAAAGTCCCACCATAGAGGGATAGGAGGCATATCTTGTTATATTAGAAATAACATTTCTCCTCACATCAACTTCATAAGATCGACCCTCTCAATCAGTACATTTGGATAGAAATTTTAGACACCAATGCTAAGAAGGTGTATATAGAAATTTGTTATTTTGCACCTATTAATTCTACTTTTTATAAGAAAAATAATCTAGATAGCAATTGTCCCTATAATAATTTAAAACAAGATATTTATAGTTTGAAAAATGAAGGTAATATCCTCCTGCTAGGAGACTTTAATGCTAGGACTGCAACTAAACAAGCTACTCTTTTAAGTAATGACTCCGACCATAATCCTTTATGACTAGATGAGAACCTTGTTTTATCTAATAGCTACAAAAGAAGCTTTGGAGACCTAATTGAGAATTTGTTTGGTACTGAGTTGGTCAAGCTCTGTAGCTCTCAAGACCTAATACTTTGCAATGGAGTAATGAAGTGGTCAAACTCCAACTAGATGACTTGTATTCATGGGCTAGGTAGTAGGGTCGTAGATTATGTGATATTTGATATCCTCGTTTCCAACCAAATAGCAACTTTTGACCTTTAAATGACCATGAACCTGACTCTGATCATAAACCTTTAACCCTAACTCTAAACTTTTCCATGCACGAGGGAGCCATTGAAGAGAATTTTGATAATCAAATGCAATTGTGCTTTAACAAAAGTAAAGTTGACTTCTTCTTAAAGGATTTAAATAGTAAATTAAATCTCCTAACTTACCAGGACAACATTGAAGAACTCTATCATAATTTTACAACTACCCTTTGCACTTCTATTAACAAGTTCTCTTTCGAGGTATCCTGTAAAAAGAATAATAGAATGACCAACCCTTGTTATGATAAATAATGTAAAATTGCTAGGAAAGCCATTAGGGATGCTTCTAATGAGTCCTTAAAACTCGATAAGATCAATACGTACAAATCACTAATTAAAAGGGAAAAAAAGTACTATATCAATAAAAGGCAAGAGCAACTTTCACAACTATCTAAGTTGGATCCTAAGAAGTTCTAGAGCCAAATTCTAAACCGCAATACTAAAGAAAATAATATGATTCCCTAAAGGGACTGGAATTCCTACCATATACACCATTCATATTGTCCCTATAGAGGATGAATGCTTTTCTTTAGATGACATAGAGTTCAGGGTTAAGCGACTTGCAAATGAGAAAGCTAAGGACATTGAAGGCTACTAGTCAAGCTGGAAATTTTAAAACCGGAGGACCTATCCTTATCCCTCACATACACAAGCTCTTTAATTTAGCAGTCAAGCAGGGATTCCCTAAACTCTAGATGCAAAGCCTCATTGTTCCTATTTTTAAAAATGGGGATAGAAAATTTCCCTCTAATTATAAGACCATTATGATTAGCCCGATTTTAGCCAAGCTTTTTATGGAATTATTTTGGAAAAGAAGATTAGCCTTTGGCTAGAAAGTCAAGGTAAAAGAGCTAAAGGTCAGGCTGGGTTTAGGAGATATCATTCAATTGTGGACCATCTTGTTAACTTTAGGATCATTGTAGAGGAGTTCTACAATACTAAACCCAATCTTTTTTGTTGTTTTGTTGACTTTAGAAAAGTTTTTGACATGGTTCATAGGAAAAACATTTGGAATAGGTTGGAACAGATAAAAGTGCCTCTCGAGTTGAGGGTTGATGCAATAAGGATGTATGAGAACATTATTGTTAAGTTTAAAAAGATTGAGGGTTGGTCAAAATAGATTAACTGCAATATTGGAGTCAAACAAGGTTGTCCCTTGTCCCCTACCCTTTTTGGCATATACATTGACAAGTTAGAAGATTGCTTGGAAAAATCAGGTTGTGTCAGCCCTACTCTCACTAGTATAGTCCTTGATCTTCTTCTTTATGCCGATGATATCGTTCTTATAACAAGGAGTCCCCATGATCTTGAAAACCAACTATGAATCCTCAAGGATTTTTTCTCCAATATGGGTATGACTGTTAATACTAATAAGACTAAGGCCATGATTATTAAATCCAATAAGATCACTTATGATACCTTCGTATATGACAACAACAACTTGGAGGAAGTGAATTCATACAACTATCTTGGAATTGATATTCACCACAAGATCAACTGGAATTATAACATTGAGAAAAATATTATTAGGGGATGAAAAACTTATTATGGGCTTGAAAACAATTGTAAATTAGTCGATCTTTGGAATTGGGATAAGAAGAAATTCCTCTTTGACACTCTTGTTACACCTATTATTCTTTATGGATGTGAAGTCTCGGGCTGTAGTATCTCTCGTGAATCCTAGAGAAAGATAGAGCAAATAATAATTTTATAACCTATAATCTCAAAATTAAAGGAAATACGCCCTATACCGTCCTCCTCTTAGAAAAAAGCCTCTCCCCCATTGATAGGATGGCTATGACTAGATACTTAATGTATAAGAACAATTTAAACAACATGGAGGACAAGAGGCTTCCTAAAATTGCTTCAAATTTGAGTCGTAACCACCATCGACTCAAGCGAGGATGGCATAAAGATGCTTGGTCTTGGATAAACTATTGGGGAATCATGGAAGACACCATTTTGCAGAATAAAGATACTATTAAAAATATCATCAAATCAAAATTTAAGGAGAAAATGTGGTGTGATAAAGAGTTAGAGGAAAAAATAAAATGAAGGTATTATAAGGATGTAATCAACCCTAATCTAGAAGATCAAAATTATCTATATGTTTTGACAAGTGTAAAGAAAAAAAAAACACTACTAAGATACAAACAAATTCTCACGAGCTCCATAGTGAAACTGGGTGTTGGTCAATTCCTAAAATGCCATGGGATGAAAGAATGTGTCATCTTTGTGACACTAAGAAGGTTGAAGATGAAAATCACTTTCTCTTAGATTGTCCAGCCTATACCTAGATTAGATCTCATTTTCAAAAAATTTGTCATGCTACCAACCTTTCTAACCTCTTAACTCAACAAAACTATGGTGATCTTGGAAAGCTTCTCTTAATGTTTTTAAAGCACAAAAACACAATTCTAAAGAATGACAAGTAATCACTTACCCTCTCAATGTCTGATAGACCAAATCGGTCTTAATGGATGTTAATCATCATCATCATCATCATCATTTAATAATTATTTTTCATAATTAATGATAAGTCAAAAGTATTGTTCTTCATTAAAACTCTTTTCTGGCCTAGTTATTTGTTGGTGGTAAAAATATTCCTAACACTTATTATTGCATTCTTATTACATTCATTGAAGTCTTCACTAAATTTGTAGAAACAATGAAATGATTCTCACCACTTTGCCAAATATAGGATCTTCCAATTCCTTATGCCCTCCTACAGAACCCCCTCGTGTTTATCAATCAACTCTTTTCTATGTTTTCCCTATACAGTAGACCCCTTCATGCTTGTCATCCACTCTTTTCTATGATTCTCTTCTGCATTAGTCATGAAATGCCTATGTCACCTTGAAAAGATGATTCTCATCACCATAGCCACTAACTCTCACCAATCATACTTCCTTACATGTCTCATCCTCATTACTAATCACCCCACTCATTTTCTAGAAAACGATACTCCTCTATCAACACCTATATTGACCATTGTTAAAACTAGTACCATCAGTGGTGCCACATGATTCGTGGATGTAAACTTTCTAGGAACTCACCCAAACACTCTAGTTCATAAAAGAAAAATGGCAACATGTGTTTTTTCTCTCTTCATGATTGTTAAAAGATGTCATCATTAAGAGTTATTTCTTGCCATAATACTCCTTTGGCATTAGTGCTTCTTGTTAACTCCCTTACATGATAATGTAACAATGTCAACCTTTCAGTGCACGTGTGATCTTTCACATTATTTTCTCTACTTTCGATATGCACAACTTCTATATTCTTATCTAACCACTACACAAAGATTCAAGTATGTGTGTGCCAAAGTAACTACCTAGGGCTTCTAGTGCATATGAACATAACTATTCCTGGCTTGCATCATGCAAATGAACCAAAGTAACCACGCCAAATTTCCAAACCATGTGTGTAGTGTAAAATCTATACTAGGCTTTTGGATTGTGGATGCTAAAAAATACCGATGCCCAAGGCCCCATGTGCATGCCAAACTAATTGTGTTGCAACCTTCTTATTGCATGCGCCTTGATCACTTAGGCCATAATGCTTTGCTAAAGTACTCTCAATGTCTCATGACATAGTTTTAACCATGTCAAACTACTCATTTCTAGTGCAATTAATGCAGAGGTAATTGGGCTGCAACACACACATAATTACAACACACACCCTGCTACAGAATGTACAACAGAAAAACAAAACATAAATACTTTTGTCAAATAATGATGAATCCACTGGAAACTAAAACACTCAAAAACCCACGAATTTCAATACCATTTTTTTATTAATTCGATGCATAGAACAAATTTCTATATTACATCAAGCCTGAGCTAAAAAGACCGCCATGAATTGTTGCTTCTGTGGCTGAAAACCACTACGAAATAATCCAGAGGGTAATGTTCTGCATGTATGGGCTGAGATTCTATTTTTCCCTTCATGCGTGCTCACCCAACCTGGAATCTTCTCTCCATTCCACTTTCTACGATTTCCTTGCTTCGTGGTTCACCAACCCTCTTCAAAATCATGCTCCATTTATTTTTAAAACTCCTCCTCGGCTATGAAACAATTTTCCTTCCCTCCAAGAACGAGTTGTTACTCAAACCGTCTCTCTGTCTTTCAGATTGCTTCAACTTCCTTTTGCCTCGGGTCACGTTTTGTCCTTTAGTCGTGAGTTCTCTACGACTCATCATGAATGCATACCAACGTGGAAAAATCAAATGCATATGGACACAGTGTTACAAATAAAGAAATATTGTGACACTTGTAAAATTTCATTATGTGTGCGTGTTTCGACACGTGTTTCAACATGACACTTGTAAAATTTCTCTATACGTGGCAGTTTCAACACGAGTTTCAACATAGCAAGAGTAGTTGTAGGAGTAATCAGTAGTTCGAATTTACAACAAAATGACTAAATAAAATGGACCACTAACACAATCCTTATTCGACTTATTTTCTATCTGTAGAATGGAAATATTTTTGGGTGATGCGGATTTCCCGAGCCCAAGGATGCTCCTGCATCAGACACCCATGGTAAGAAAAACATGAGCTCCAACTCATGTGTAGATCACTGTTGAGTGAAGAGTTTTTCACATGTGCTAAATGATCTTCAGTCACCCACGATGCATCTTCTGCTCCTCGATTATTCCACTTGATCAAATATTCCATGTACTCCTTCATGTGAGTCTTCTTACCAATTCTGGTGGCAAGAATTTCTTCAATCTGCTCCTCAAACTTAATTGGTAGATGTTGTTCCCATTTGTTGAGGGTACCTTCATGTACTCTTCTTTCCCCTTCATGAAACTCATAGAGGTTAGCAACATTGAATGTAGGAGATATGTCAAATTTCTTCAGAAGTTCCAGCTGATAAGCATTATCATAGATCTTTTTCAGAATTTGGCATGGACCTATCTTCTTGTACTTGAGTTTATTATATGTGCCTCGAGGAAATCGCTACATCCTCAAGTGATCCATGACCAAATCACCCTCTTGGAATACTTTTTGTCTTCTATGTTGATTTGTTCTTTGCTTATAACTGTCATTGCTAGTGTGCAATTTCTTCTTTACATGTTCTTGTAATTCATGCATATTGTTCACAAAATTATTTGCATCAACACTCTTCTTGCCTTCCAAATCCAACAATGCAACCAAATCTACCACACCTTTTGGAGACCGTCCATAAACAATCCAAAATGGACTCTTTCCCATAGATCTGTTCACTGAATCATTATATGCAAATTCAACTTGGGCCAATGCCAAATCCCATTGACTAGGATTCTCTCCACTTAAACTTCTCAACAAAATTCCTAGACTCTTGTTCACTACTTCTGTTTGACCGTCCATTTGAGGATGATACGCTGAACTGTACAAAAAATCCGATCCCAACTTTCTAGAGTGTCGTCCAAACATTCCCAAGAAATACGGTATCACGATATGAAGTAATACTATGTGGGAATCCATGCAATTTGACCACTTCTTTGAAAAACAATGCAGGTACTTCACTAGCATCACTAGTCTTCTTACACGCTATGAAGTGTGCCATTTTCGAAAATCTATCCACCGCTACCATTGTTGAATCATGATTTCTTTGAGTCATAGGAAATCCTAAGACAAAATCCATATTGATATCCTCCCAAGGTCCTTTGGGTACTGGAAATGGAGTATAAAGTCACGTGTTGCAACTTTTTCCTTTGGCTAGTCGGAAAATCCTGCAACCTTCAACAAACTTTCGAACATGCTTATTAAAGTTGGGCCAAAAGTACCTCTCCTTTACCAAGGCTGTGGTCTTATCCATCCCAAAATGTCCTCCTAAACCACCACTATGTAACTCTTTAATGAGATTCAGTCGTATGGAACTTCTGGGAATACACAACTGTTGAGTTTTAAACAAAAATCCATCCTGGATATGGTAGTCTAGATATGGTGTTCTATCTAAATTCCAAGGCTCCTTACATGCCTTCTGAGCTTCTAATAAATCTGAATCTTCTTCATACAATGTATTTAGATAGTTCATGCTTACCACTTCTACCGACATGGTATTGAGTAACGCTATCCTCCGACTTAATGCATCAACTACCTTATTGGACTTCTCGGACCTGTGTTTCAACACAAAAGAGTAACTTTGAAAGAATTATACCCATTTAGTGTGTTTTTTATTCAACTTACCTTGGTTGGTAATGTACTGCAAAGCTTTGTGATCCGTGAATAGAACAAACTCCTTCGGCAACAGATAATGTCACCATTTCTTCAAAGCTTGCACAATAGCATAAAATTCTTGATCATAAATAGAATACTTCTTTCTCGACTCATTCAACTTCTCACTGAAAAATGTAATGGGTCTATCTTCTTGACTTATAACTGCTCCAATTGTTATTCCACTAGCATTGCAATCAACCATAAACAGTTTATTAAAATCTGGTAATGCTAATACTGGCTGTGTTGTTATTCTCTTCTTCAATTCTTCCAATGACTTCTCTAGTGTTGCAGTCCACTGAAAAACTCCCTTATTCATACATTCTATAAGAGGCACACATATTTGGCTAAAGTTCCTAATGAATTTCCGGTAAAATCCTGCCAATCCATGGAAACTCCTCACATCGAATGTGCATCTTGGTTTTGGCTATTCAAGGGTAGCCTTCACTTTCTCGGGATCCATTTTCGGTCCTTCCTTTGAAACCACAAAACCCAGGTACACTAACTCTCGCTGCATGAATGTACAGTTCTTCAGGTTTATCAATAGTTTCTCTTCTTTCAATCATTGTAACACTGCTCTCACATGCTCAACATGCTTTGTTCTGTTCCATCTAAAAATAAGTATATCATCCAAATATACAACCATGAACTTACCCAAAAAAAGACTTCAAGACTTCATTCATCAATCTCATGAACATGTTGGGCACATTAGTTTACCTAAACAACATCAGTAACCATTCAAATAATCCATCTTTCATCTTGAATGTTGTCTTCCATTCATCACCTTCTCTGATTCGAATCTAGTGATAACCACTCTTCAAATCAATTTTTGAAAAATATTATGAACCACTTAGGAAATCCATAAGGTCATCCATTATGGGAAATGGAAACTGATACTTGATAGTGATCTTGTTTATAACACGTGAATTAATACACGTTCACCATTCCCTTCTTTTCTTTGGAGTCAATACTGTTGGTACTGCACACAAACTCAAACTCTCATGAATTAACCCTTGGTCAAGCAATTTTTGCACTTGCCGATTCACTTCTTCACTCTCCTCCTGAGTCATCCTGTAAGGCGATTTATTAGGTAAACTCGATCTAGGAATTAAATCAATTTGATGAGAAATACTTCTCACTGGAGGCAATCCTTTTGGCAGATCATTAACAATAATCTCCTTAAATTCATCTAGCAACGACTTTATTTTTGTAGGTACAAAATTTGGCTCCTCTACACTTTTCACTTCTTTCGGAATCACTGCTAAACAAAATTTTGATTTTCTTTCTTACTGTAAGAATTCCTTAGCAGAACATAGCATGATCCTACTGCTACTCGTGTTTATATCAACACAATTTATTGTTGTTGCTACTATATGCTCCATCATTGGTGTTGTCCATATTTCCTAAACTCATATGTGTTTTTCTTACCATCATGGTGAACTTGTCAATCAAACAACCATGGTATTATTAATAGTATGTGACACACATCCATCTCAATCACATCACATAACACAGTTTCCTAAAAACTCCCTATTTGAAAATTCAATAAACATCGCTCAGTCACAGTTACCTTTTGTCCCTTGTTCAACCAAGAAACACGGTAATGGTTTGGATGGTTCAACCTTGTCAAGTTCAATTTGTTCATGACTTTAGTGGATACCAAATTTTCTATACTTCCTCCATCTATAATCAAGTTACAACATTTTCCTTAAACCTTACATTTTGTTTAAAAAAAATTCTTTCATTGTTCTGGTTCCTTTGCTTTTTTTGTTCAGATTTAAGCAACACTCTCTGGAACAAAAAATTATCACCTTGTTCTTGTTGAAGAACAAATCTTACCCGATTTGGATCCTAGACATTTTCATACTCGAAGTATCTTTTGAGTTCTCCAATCTAGTCAATGAGAACATCAGTTCTTAGACTACCATCATAACTTGAAACCTCAACCTTTGCACTACCCCTGTTACTCAAATATGAAATCATTCTAGCTGTTGGGTCTCTTTCATCATTGTCTTGTTCATCTTCGATTTCTTCTTCCGACTCCGAGTACACTTCATCATCTCCATTCCTATGATTTTCCAATTTCCCTATTCTTCTTCTCAGATTTTCCATTTCTCTATTTCTTGCACCTCCCCTTCCTGCTCCTCTCCTCCACAATGACATTCCTCCAAGTTGTAGGTGTCTCACCAACATCCATAGACCTCACACGGTTCTATAACCCAACTTGACTTCCAACACTCTTGTTGAGAAACCACCATGAACAAGTATTATATACTCTATCTCATGGAAGTAGATTAGATGCTAATCCCATAGAAGAACCAAGCTATGATACCACATAATGCAGAGGTAACTGGGTTGCAACACACACACAATTACAACACACACCCTACTACAGAATGTACAGCGGAAAAACACAACAAAAATACTTTTTCCAAATAATGAGGAATCCACTGGAAACTAAAACACTCGAAAACCCATGAGTTTCAATACCATTCATTTATTAATTCAATGTAGAGATCAGATTTCTATATTATATCAATCTTGAGCTAAAAAGACTGCCATGAATTGTTTCTTGCGTGGCTGAAAACCACTACGAAATCGTCTAGAGGGTAATGGTATACGTGTATGGGACAATATTATGTTTCACCCTTCCTACATGCTCACCCAACTGGAATCTTCTCTCCAGTCCACCTTCTACGATTTCCTTGCTTTGTGGTTCACCGACCCTCTTCAAAATCACACTCCATTTCTTTTTAAAAGTCCTCCTCGACTCTAAAACGATTTGCCTTCCCTCCAAGAACGAGTTGTTACTCAAATCGTTTCTCTATCTTCTATATTGCTTCAACCTCCTTTTGGCCTCGGGTCACGTTTTGTCCTTTAGCTGCGATTTCTCTGCGACTCATCATGAATGCATACCAGCATGGAAAAATCAAATGCGTATGACCATAGTGTTGCAAATAAAGAAATATCGTGACACTTGTAAAAATTCATTATGTGTGCGTGTTTTAGCACGAGTTTCAACACATGTTTCATCATGACACTTGTAAAATTTCTCTATACATGGAAGTTTCAGCATGTGTTTCAACATGATTTTCAACACGTGTTTCAACACGAGTTTTAGCACAAGTTTCAGCACAAGTTTCAACATAGCAAGAGTATTTGGAGGAGTAATCAACAGTTCAATGAATTTACAACAAACTGACTAAATAAAATGGACCACTAACAAAGTCCTTATTTGACTTATTTTCTATTTGCAGAATGGAAATATTTTTGGGTGATGCAGATTGCCTGAGCCCAATGATGCTCTTGTATCAACAATCATTGTCAATGCACCAATTGTCCAATTGTGAGCACCAATAACTATCACTAAGCCACACTAGCATCACTTAAGTCTCAACCATGCCTTACCTACCATCATCTCATTGTTAATGAACCTTATACCTACCATAATTGATAGTATGTGTCATTTTCCCATCATTATAATACATCATTTTTCTTACCAATAATGCATTCCCACATACAACTACTCATATTTGTGTGCATCTTTATAATATCCCATTTTAAAACTTCTTTTGATATATATTATATTTGGTTTGTTAATTAAATTAGACATATATTATATTTGGTTTGTTCATTAAATTTATGTAGTATGTCCATCACACTTTTGAAATGGAATATCTATGGTAAAGGCCTTATGATGGAATGGTTTGAAAAAGAAAAATATGGGAATAAATGACATGAAAAGCAAAAATAGAATAAGACATAAAAATATTGTAAGATGCCCATTCATTAGATGTGAATTGATTGGTTTAGGATATACAAGAGATGGATGGGCTCTTGATGTAACAAGTGGATACATATCCATGTTTATTAAATGTACATGATTTTAGTGGTTGGCTTACCATTTTCCATGCACCTTACATCTTGACATGATTGTCCATTCATAATAATTGCCGATGCCTTTAGGTGATGGGTAGCAATTTTCCATGTAACTTACTAAACTACTTGGATGGTATGGAACATTTAAAGTGAATGTATGGAACATTCAAAGTGAATGAGAAAATAAATAAAACAATGTAAAATAATATAATTACACTGAAGGTGTTTTAAAGGGGAGGTTCTTCTTGAAGGCTTTGTCATCTCTCCAAAGCGTATCAAAACTTTCCATCTGTTCATCAAAAATTAACAAATCATTTCATTCCACATGTTTTATCCTTCACCATCTTATCCTTCATTGAACCCCTCAAAACTCACCGTCTTACCCTTTACCGACTCCCCTCAAAACTCTGATTGCCTCCATTTTTATTGCAGTAATATGATACCGGTGAGCAAATAGCAGTATTATGAGCATCCAAGCCTCGAAACCGAACATGTGTCAACCTCACCAGTTGTGGCAGTTTCTAGATTTCTCCAATATTATGGATGAAACAAACTTGATATGGTCCTCAAAGTCGCCCAATTCGACACCCGAGATGCTAAAACGTCTAGCGAAGGTGGAATATGAGTGCCTGAGGGTCATAGTGAGATGATATCATAATCATTATGTTGGCTACGACCAGTGTTGTTCCATGGTCATCCAGGGGATTCAGGAAACGATGGAGGAGGTATGGTTTATGGTGCGACATTTCTACAAACTGCAGACATACAAGCATTTTATCTGTAGTTTCTCCATGTGGGGCGAGGTGTTGTGGGGTTCTCTTCGAAGAGAGAACTGTTGGTCTTTGTTTTTATTCGCTGGTGAATAGAGGGGATATTGGTCTTTGATTTTATTCAAAAATGATCTGAATGTATTTTAGAAATGGTCTTCGTTGTTATTCGTTGGTGAATAGAGGAGATACTGGTATTCCTTGTTATTCACGAATGATCTGAATGTATTTTAGAAATGTGGGGGCATATAATGGACATTATTAATGTCAAAATGACTAATTATTTGCAAATGTAAGTTTTCATAGTTAGACATAATGTTGAGAGTGTTTCTGGATACAAACTGTGTACCTGGTTTTGAAACGTCCAACGTTTCGGGTGGACACTCCACCCATCTTCAGGGACAACCAAAAAGATCATATGTTGGAAAAATAGTGCCACAATATTTATTAAATAGGAAAGAGTAAATATGATCATTGAGATAAGAAAAATGAAAATAATCGAGATGTCCGTTGAAAATGCAAAGGTGAAAATAATCAAGATTTTTGTTGAGAATGTAAAGGTGAAAAATATTTTTATAAAGTAGTCATTCCTACATCTAATCTTTTTGGTTGCCCATGATGATGGGTGGAGTGCCCACCCAAAACGTTGGATGTTTCAAAACAAGGTACACAGTTTGTATCTAGAAACACTCTCAACATGACTAATTATGTCAGTTCCAATTCTCTCTTGCTTCATCAAATGAGCACAACTCATAGCTCCATTGATGGGTTGCATGATACTATGATTGTTGAACAATCCGCCCACAACGACAACTCCCAAGTCCAGGGTATGCCAAGCTTTGTAGTGGGTTTGAATAATCATGTCAATGATGTCAAACAAATCCTATTTGTTGGCCTCCAATTTTGGCTTCTTTTTGTGATATCTTTTTTCCTATATGTCTCTATCCTTATCACTAATTTGCCAATTTTAACTTTGGATACCTATTCCATAGCTTATTTATCTCCAAGAAACCACAGGTGATTAATGAAGTCTTTAAATATGTATTTATTATGTTTTAATGAATAAATAGAATGAATATTGCTTATTTTGGCTAACTTGAGGTTTGCAGTATGATTTTGGAATCCATACAGGTGATTTCAAAGGGATTTACTTTATCATTTGGCAACAACATAGTCTTGGACACTCTAGCAGCTGAAATCCTATGTTTTGACATTCCGGTAGTCAACCAGAGCACTCTGACTATCGGAATAGGTGAGCGCCAAACATGGAGGATGGTTCGTTGGTTTGGTATTCTCCATCTTTCAAGGATATTTTCTACCACTTGGAGTATGCTTGTTGGAGGTATTAGATGGATATTATCCCTTTAGGATAGGTTCCTAGCATCATGGATGCAAGATCCAATTTTAGTTAATGCTTCAAATTTATATGGAACGATAACATGATTCCATGTCTTCGGTCATGGAATCATGTAACGATTGTATTTACTTTTCCTATAAACAACATGTCATCACAAGAAAATAGGACAATATGGTTAGTGCTGGTAGATGATCTATTTCTGGATCAATCCTCTATTTTAGACTCGATTATAAAAAGGGGATACGATGTAATAGATAGATAAGAAGGGAATATATAGATAGACATACAGAGAGAGATTTGGTTGATAGTTAAACTCCATCATATTGTTTACTATTTTATATAATAGAAGATAAATTTCATGAGTTCGATGTGATAGTAACAGAGATATGTGTACATCCTTACTCTGGAAGGGCCCCCAACTTGGGTATGTTTGCATCTTAGGTCATGATAATTGTTTTTCCATAAGATTATTTATCTGGTATGAGTTTAAATCTTTGCAAGTTCCTTATGGTAGCAGGTTGAAGTTATGTCATTATGCTTTCATTCCGTTAAGATACATAAGTAGTTGATATTGAATAAGATAGTTGAGTGCAACAATAGTTTATCTTCATGAATCAGAACAATTTCTTGATTTCATTTCAAAAGTAAATAGGTGTCATGTGAGTGTGACAGTTGAAATAGTCTGAAACTACAAAGGTAGATTTCTTTTCAGTATTGCTGCAAGTTTTATTTGGTGATTAAAGTGTGGAAGAAGGGTTTGATTATTTATGACAGTTTTTAGAAGGATGTGCACATCGAAATTAGATGACAATGAATTAAGTTTCTTCATAGTTCTTTAGAAGTATGGTTGATGAAGGAGTACTATTTTGAAGACATTTAGTTCAGAGTTCAATGATGGTTTGATTTGATTAGATGTATAACTTTCCAAACATTTTCCTCTAAGGTAGAATATCCAAATTTTGAGTATGATTTTCTTGAAAGAGATAAGGAATTCAAGCATTAAGTGGGATACCATCAGAGCATATACATAGAAATGAATTCAATACTCCTTTTATGAAGATAATACAATCTTTTTATAATTTATTAAAGAAGGTTTTAGAGTTGTTAAATAACCAGCTGAAGACATATTCTTTCTCCATTTCTGCACATATGGTGTCAGTGCCTCAAAGTCTACCTTCCCGGGTTGACATTTTATGTAGGCTATTTATAGCAATATAATTAGCTCATCATTTTGGTGTCGTTTTCGGGGAGGTACTAAAAAGGATTGGAGAATAGGAGTTGTGTTGTGTTTGTTGAAGGCCAGGTGGAGGAGGAAATGTAAGCCGGGAGGCAAGAACCTACACATATACTATAGTGGGTTCCTCCAAAGCTTCACCAAATAGTTATACTTCAGCAATTACTTTTGATGCAAGTGTGCATTTATTTTTCAGTAGTGTCAGATTTCATTTCAGCAATGTGTGCAGGTTCAGTTTTGCAGTTGTGATTGGATTCAATTTTGCAAGGATTTATTTTAGTTTCAGTTGTGTGAATTAAGTTTTCAAAGGTGTGGTTTTCAATAATTATTTTCATTTGATGTGATCTGTGAGAATTCATTTAGTTGTGTGATTTTCATTTACAAATAAGAAGAATTCCCCTACTTTAGAAGAAGCACCAACACCAACTAGAGAAAGAATTAAAGAGAAGTCTAAAGAATTGTTGAGTAAGAAGGAATGTTGCAACAAGATACTTTGCAGGATATGGAGAGCAGCCTATTGGAACTTCCTTGTCATCCTGCAACAAAAATAAACAACTAGGAGACTCCATTAGATGAAGAAACTTTGGAACCTGAAATCATAGAATTTCTTGCATATTTAACTCCTTGTTGTCTTCAGGAAAATGTAGGAGTCTTCGAAGCTCCACAAGTCAACATTCAGAATCATGAGAAGTGGATTCTTTCAAATTCACAGAGCATACAAGTGATTGCACAAGGATAATTGACAAAGTTCAATTATATTGAAGAATGGTTCCAATCGGGAATCAAGACACCAAATAGATTCCTTCTTCAACATATCATAGCATCTCATCAGAATAATCAACCAGTTCTTCATGTTAATGTACATGCTAAAGTTTTCATTCTAAAACCGAGCATGAATTTATTTACAAGCCTTCTATGAACATGGATTCATTAGAAACATACATATACTTGAAAGAAATTCATTTTCTTTTTAAGTAGGTAGGATAGGGAATAGAAATGTTGCAGATAGTTAAGTATGGGAATAATGCAACAAAATTTTGGTTTTCAATAAAAGGATGAGAGTATCTAGCTAGCCAAAGACTTCTGCTCCTGATAAGAACTAGACGTCTAACCAGTTGAATATTCTCTAATTGAAGATCTTTGTATTTATTGATACACTATGCACCTGTCTTTATTTTTTGATCTCCTAAAAGAGAAGATATTCAGTTGTTGATATCAGACCATATGTGATGGACATATAGATCCATATGTGATGGACATATAGATCCATATGTGATGGACATATAGATCTATATTTCACGATATTGGATCTCTCTATGGAAGAACATTTTAGGGACTCTAATTGGTTAAAAACAACTATTACCAGATATGTGCTTTGTAGAAAATTTCGAGATTTGGATGTTTTTACCATTGGGATATAATTCACAGTTCGAGACCTGTATTGTTGCTTCTCTTACTCCTATTGTAAGGGAGGAAATTCCTGTGGTGGAAAAGTTACCTGAAATCACAGTACAAACACTTTGTGTTTTGATAATGACTATTATCATGGAATCAAGTCGACTACCAGAATTATTCATCCGATAGTTTGTACAATGGAGTCCAGTACTGAAATCATATGATTCAAATTCTATCTCAGAATTTGATGTCGCTTTGCATCCATACATAAGGTGGCAACAATATGCTCATGGTAAGTCAAGGTTAGTTCGTTGGATTTCTATTGTTTATTAAAGCATTATAGTAATATGATTAAGGATTAGTTGATCACCTTCTCATCCCTTACCATGATTATCGACTTCGTTGTCCATTCTGTCCTAGACATCGTGCTTCTTCCATAATGCATGCCACATCCTTTTATAAACATCACATGACTACCCACATCATTTAAATACCTACCATTGATTTTGTTAAGAACCAAACATCAATATAGCATATAAAAACCTCAGGAAAAGTACTCAACGCCTTGAAAAAGAGATAATTTCAGATAATAAGCCTCTTCGAGGGGGAAACCTCCTTTTACCCCACTTAAATGTTCAAGTACAAGCCGCATCGACATTTCACCATTGGTAGAGGTAAAACTTATCAATATAAAAACCTGGGGAAAAGAATTATAGCGCTTAGAAGAATGAGTACGGATAAATAAATACTTGGGGAAACCTCTTTTACGCCAATGTTCAGAAGTACAAATTGATTCAAATGAAATGTCTCGGCGGGTATATGGGGACTGGGTATAATTGATATTGGCTAAAAGTGACATAAAATGCAAAATAACATTACTAATCTAAATTACAACTAATGGCCTAAAAGCCGACATAAATAAAATAGCGTGCAATACAATATGCCCCAATTAAGGGGTGTGAGTAATATTAGGGCCCAACATGCCCCTCGCAGAGACAAAGTGTTGTCCCTGGCAGCAGGTAACTCTGGATCCTTACGTATAAAATACTCATCATCTTCCCAAAGTGGAATGTTAGGTAGATGGTTCCTTCATTTTAATGAAGATGCACAAAATGGATCTGCTCTAATTTGTGAATTTTGGCTGGCGATTGATGAGCCAGGCTCCAAACGCGTTTCTGCTTACCAGTAAAGTTAAACGGCAATGGTTTGAATTGGGATCTTGATACCTATAACCTTCTTTAATCATGAAACATGGAAGCTGGGTGTACTTTCGTCACGGTGACTACAATTTGGCAGGTACCAATCTTTTGCAACACCTTATAAGGGGCCATATGGTAAACGGTGTGTTTTGTATCTATTCTTATTTGCAGGCTTTGGCGGGGACTTGTCACGTTTGTATGGTTCGGTGCCGAAATACCCCAATCCCTGTACAAAATTAACCATACGATTGTTGATGGTGCATTTTCATGCGGTTAAATTGTAGTTAGGTTGTCCTTTAGATTTGGAGAATTTGTTGTTCTCATGTGATCCCAGCTGAACCTTAGATTTTCTTTTAGAAGAGTGTTGGGAGGAATTGGTATCCATAAAGTGCCATAAATGGTGTCATTTTATTTCTTGATCATGAAGGAAGTGTTATACCACTATTCGACAAGAGACAGCAATTTGAACCATTGTGTTTGTTTATGGAGACAAAACAACAAA
The DNA here is from genome assembly GCA_010110895.2 of Picea sitchensis. NCBI lineage: Eukaryota > Viridiplantae > Streptophyta > Pinopsida > Pinales > Pinaceae > Picea > Picea sitchensis. Next base: position 53,181 of record SNQJ01S0045693.1, on the reverse strand, counting down.
GGTAGCCTTCCAGGACATTTGTTCACTATCAGTTTGTCCATCAAATTGTGAGGATGATGGGATGAAGCTGTTCGAGGCAAGGCCAGGTACTGACAAGAAATAATTACGTCCAAAATGTCAATTGAATATGGAAGGATCCTGCATCACTTACAAATAATAATCTTTGGGCGCCGTAGCTTTTACGAAGGCCCCGTGTCTCCATGAATGCGGTGGCAATTTTTACTAGCTTTGAAGGGATGAGGAGGTGCACCAAAGTGTGCAATACTTGTTTAGTCTATCAGCAATCACCATGATGACACTCTTACCATGGAACTTTGCATTGATGAAATCAGCGGAAACATCATACGGTGCCTTGGGATGGATAAATGGTTGTATGAAGACCATAGGGTCTTAATTGTTTCCACCTTATTTTGTTGCGGCGCGCACGATACGCCACAAACCTTTGAACAGCGTTTAAAGGCCATCCCACAAAAATCCTTCTTGACTCTATGGTGGGTTTCAAAAATCCCGAGTACCCTCAGCCAATTGGAGAGGTGTGAGATTCCAATAGTACCTTTTGGTTTGAGTTGGGAGTTCTTACATAAATATAAGCGATATTTGGCACCATAGTGAATCATTTCCGTATGAAGTATAGGTACGGGAATCCTGTTGCAACCTTTAGATGAGAGTCCACACTTTTAGTCATTTTCCATTTCATCCCTTGCTTCTATTATCTGTCCCGGGTTGGATGATGGAATAACAAAGACCTCATCTTCATCCTTTCTTGAGAGTGCATCGCACATGAAGCTGATTTCAAAATCGCAGCCCAATATCTTGGTTACCCATTTTGTTGTTCTTGTGAAGATGAGTCTTTGTTCAAAGTATTTAAGACTATCATGATCATTTTGACCTTGAAGTGCCTACCCTGTAGGTAAGAATATTTTCAATAAAATATGGTATTTCATCCATTTTCAGCCTATCATAAATGGGTTTATTCAAGTCTCTTCCCTTGAGTGAATTACGACTTTCAAAAGCCGGGGCCTTCTCAACTGCGCATTAGAGACTGACACAGTCCGTTTCGGGGCATCCCGTTACGGCAAGGTTTTTGTGAGAGTGCAGATTAGTCAAAGGCGGAGATATGCGCACATCACCTGCTAGGATTGCTCAAAGCTTTAGTTACCTCGCAGGTCCATGAAAGTAAATCCTTCTTAGTTAGGTAATGGATTTAAAGGTCTTTCTTTATTCTTCCATGGTCCAGAGAACAAACTTACTTGTGTTAGTAATCTGTCAAACCCAAAATCCCTCTAAGATTTTTTAATGTTTTAGGAATCGTCCAGTCCATCATGGCATAATCTTGTTAGGATTACCACCTTGAAACCTTCATGAGATACAATATGGCCCAAATATCTACCTCCTTTACTCCACCGAAACATTTGGATGGTTTAGCATATAGTTGTTGCTCAGTTAGTAGTTGGCATGGGCATGATCATATGGTTTGGTTATTGAACTTTGATGGTTGTGGTAGATTGGAGGCGAAGGAGGACGAGACTCATAATGACCTTCATGAGTTCGAATGTTGTTTTGGGATATCTTCTTCCTTCTGGAGCGATGCAGGTACCCACGGGCGAGGTCCACGATTTTGCATTGAGGCTCGTTGCTCCATTAGTTCATCTAACAATTCATCAATCACGAGGGAATGGAGCTTATCTTCCAATGATCTTGTTGTGAGCTCTACATGTCACGGACGCATATGCCATGGGCTATCTTTCTTGAATACCATTATAGCCAGTGCAAAGTAAGAACTTTGTGGAGTCTAGGCAAATGCCGGAAGCCTCTAACATTTCTTCAACCATCGGCTCAATTTCACTCTTGGGCGCAAGGGTATGCATTGGCGTGTTAGGAGAACCTCGAGGGGAATTATGTGAATTTCATGATCGTGATTTGGAGTGGGTGGGAGACCTTTGAATATCTTCAAGCGCTTTGGAATGCTTATCAATGATCTTTTTGAGATCTTGAGGAATAGATGTCTTAGATGTTTTGAACATCTAGTGACATAGTTATTCTGTAATTCCTTGATGCCTTTTTCCGACTGTTTGTCCATATGGGTGGGCTTATCACCTTGCAGACTTCCATTTTCTCAACTCAATTTAGCAGCTGATGAAAATTTCATGAAAGGTTTGTGAAAATTAAAAGCCATTGTTCCTATTGATTGTAATTATTGGATTCCTAGTACAACACATCTACACCACCCATGGGTATGGCAATCATTTGAATATTCATTACATATTTCCCAATAGTAAGATTGATCTTAATTCATTTTCAAGAACTAATTGATATAGTTCCTCCATGCAGCCATTGCTTGAAACTGGATAGACAAAACAATTGAGATCTTTGTAATTCCGTTGAATATTATGATACCAAATCTTTAACAGAATCAATTAGGACTATTACCTTTTTCTTTTTGATGTAATCGCGCCGATCTTGAGGGTTTGAGAGTGTTAATTCCATGCAATGCATTACACAATATCGTGAAATTCAACTCTTCAGACGTAATTTCTTCTACATTTTCATCTAGAGATGATTCTTGTTCTTGTTCTTCTTCTTCACAGTCATGTCGAACAATTTCTTCTGCCATCGCTACGCTTACTTATCCTGCAATGGCACCAGTACTTTTCTTTTATTTCCTTAATTGTTGGGTGTTTTGGGAGAAGACATTGTTCTACCTGGAACAGATCTTGCGGATAGGTCCTTACTAAGATAGCATAACCATTATTTTACTTTCAACATTTCCGCCTTGCCACCTTAAATGCATTCTCAAATGATTTATAGGACACAAAAGGAAAACTTAATGATGAGATATTTATCCTTTAAAGTTCACTATGAACCCTCAATCAAGGTATCATCTGGAATATGATTTTGCCCCATATTCAATTAACCATAGGAGTTCTCAATGTGTGCAGTGGCAGAACCACTTTTGCTTGGAATTTATCAGGTGGGCTAAAGAAGGGCCTTTGCTCATACTTGTATATAGTGTGTTATCATTTTTTTCTGTGAAAATTGTCCAAGTGCGGAGTGATTTGCGAGAACAAAACCATCAGATGCCAAACAATTTGATTAGGTTCATCGTATAAAAGAAAGCAGTGATGTTACCTTTTGTGTATGTAATGGAACATTATGGAGATCAATTAGCCATGAAATTCATGATTGGGTCCTTGCCATCAAACTTCCTCAATATTAAAATCTTGCGGAACATGGTTAGTCTTGGAAAACCCAAAGTTGGGTTTCTCCATTCTTGATTCCTGCAACACTTTGTATACATCGAATTTCATGGGATGCATTTCCTCTTCAGTGTCTTCTAAGACATGAAGAATTTTCCAATACTTCCATGATCTCACTTTTAGGCCATATCTTGGTGTCCATTGGATCCATCTGTAGCTTCATTGAATGCATCATTTTGTAGTTCATTTATGTCCCTTAGCATTTATTCACCTTCATCAAAGGGTGCCAGAGTGGTTTACTACGGAGGCTTATTTGGTGTAGAAAGTTCCTTCTTGGGTAGCATGTTGGCCAAGTATCACTGAACCTTGATTTTGAGGTGGTTTGTAGACAATATTTCTTTCTAATTGTATCTCCCAATTTTTGTATACGGTTATGAAACTTTCTCTTATGTATTTCTCGATATTTCTTCTGTAGTCTAAGTCGGTCAAGAATTGGATGCCCAAGTGGAATTTACGGTAGCTTCCCTCTGTAATTCCACAAGTCTGATCAAAATTGGATGTGCCAAGTGGAATTTACGGTAGCTTCCCCACAACTTGCCGATTTTTGGCCTTTCCAGGAGATCTCACTTGTATAGTGTGCCCCGCCCAAAATAATTGATATAAAATTCTAAAACTTTCACCCAAGATACTACAGACTATCCACGATCCAATGCAACCAGTCCCACACAATTTTGATACTCTAGGAAGAAGTTATGATTGTTTTACCTGGAACACCTTCTTGAGACTAGTCAATAGGACTAGTCAGATACCCTATCTTACACAGGGTGTATCTATAAATTTAAGATGACCCAGAAGCTTAACTTTTTACCACAGATACATTACCAATTTCTGTAAATGGCCTCCAGAGTTTAGGGTCTGAAACGTTACAGAAACTGTTTTATAGCAAAACTTCCGCAATGACTCATTTCAGGATGATTCCATAACTCTATCTTGTACAGGCTGTATCTCCGAAAGTATAAGGCCTCAGGAGCTGAATTTTGAACCCAACGTACCTCTATCCGTCTTCTAAATATTCTCGAAGCCGTTCCTTTTGAAACGTTGTAGAAAAAAAGTTATAGTGAAAATTCCACGGTGTCTCAGATGTAGCAGCGAAACCCCAAGACCTTGAGCTCTGATACCATATGTTAAGAACCAAACATCAATATAGCATATAAAAACCTCAGGAAAAGTACTCAACGCCTTGAAAAAGAGACAATTTCAGATAATAAGCCCCTTCGAGGGGGCAACCTCCTTTTACCCCACTTAAATGTTCAAGTACAATATGATTCAAAATGAAAATGTCTCCTTGGTATATATAGGAGACTAGGAGGTATAATTACAAATAATGGCCTAGAGCCGACATAAATAAAATAACATTACTAATCTAAATTACAACTAATGGACTAAAGCCGACATAAATAAAATAGCATTACTAATCTAATATGCCCCAATTAAGGGGTAATGAGCCAATATTAGGGCTTAAAAGATTTGAATCATTGCAATGATTCAAATCAATGCATATAAGAGCTTATATTTCATTGCTTCACTTAGAAAACAACTGGATGGGTTAATATCTTCACATCATTTCAACCGTTTCTTGGTCCTTATGTGTCTTTTCGCCATTTTACTCAAGCAACAAAGGAAGAAAGGAGTAATAGTCATGCCGAGGGCCAAAGTACCCAGGTTTGGGTCGACAGTGGATGAGTTGTTCAAAGCATATATGGGGTGTAGACAATGAATTGAACAATCAGGGTGGATGCCTTTTTATGAGTGATTGAATGGGTACAATGTGAATGTAACCAGAGCATTTGCAGAGACATTTAATGGCTAGAAAGCTTGAGTGGGAGAATTGGTTATACAGGTGTCTGAGGGTTTTATTGTTGAATAAATAGGAGTTCGTTGTGATGGGGAATGATGGTTCAAAAAGATTGCAATTAAAGGGCTTGATTGGAATGAATTTCTTTTGCTAGGACATATTAACCCTGATTGGAGCAAGGGTGTACCTAGAGAGTGGATTATAGAGGAATGAAGGGATGTGTTGTTTGTCACTCAACAATGTATCACCTATGAGGGAAGGTATGTTGTCACATTTATTTATCATCTTCGATTTATTTTGCATTTCAAAGGCACTCAGAGAATAAATCTTCCATTTTATCTTTGAAAAAGTCTAACTAAGATGGCTACACAAGTTCAAACTCAATTCAAAGATGTTACTACCAGTCTATTTCACCATAGTTTGATTCAATTACTGGTAGAAGGAGAAGTACGAAAGAAGAACCAGACTTGGGGTCAATTTTTGTTTTGGTATGGACTCGAGTTGAATCCTTCAGGTCTGAACTTTACCCTGGCCTCTCCATCTAAAACAATTCGAGCCACTCCTCTGCATAAATTAAAAAGTTCAACTAAGAAGGCTGGAGATAGTGGAAAATCACCACAAGCCACTACAACTAAGGCTCTAAGGTCGGCTAAGCATGATTCAAGTAAGATGATATCCAAAAATACAGGAAGAAAAGTGAATTCTTGGGTAAACGAAGGGACATCGGAAGCAGATCAAGAATTAGAAGTTGTGAAGAATACCCCTAAATGACCATGGACTTGGTCCCTGACTAGGATAAATTTGATTCCACCAATTGCTAGTGTATTAGAGAAATAATCCAAGGAAGGAACACTAATAGAGGAAGAACCACACTTAGCAGATACACGATATGAGGAACCATAATCTTTACCTGTCCAGGATTTAAAGAACTCAGAAGAGCCAAGGAAGGTGAAAATTGAAGAAAGGGTGTATAAGCAATCAGAAGAACAAGACGGGGAACCTTCTCTTGAATATACCTTCGGGAAATATAAAAAAATAAAGAGGAGGAGGATTAAGGTAAAGGAGTTTGAGTAGATAGAGGAAAAATCTGGAGAATCCTCATTTAACAAGGAACCCATGAAGAGAAAGACTAGGAAGGAGCTTAAACAAGAAATTCTTAAGAGTAAGAATGATAATATATTTCTACAGAAGTATTATAATAAGTTGTCCAAAAAGTATGACAAACTGGATATGAGGTATAAAGTTATTTTCACAAAGTCTAAGGAATGGTATATCAAACTTGACAATGTAGAGAAACAAAATGCATATTTGAAGAAGAATATTTGGAAGCTGAAGCATTAACCAGTAATAACTTCCTCTTCTCGGGCTGGTATGATGACACAACCAACGAAGATTGTACAATCTCCATAATATTATCCTTTTGTTGCATGGGGACATGCAAATACTCAGACTTGGGGGGAATGTTGGCCTCCAATTTTGGCTTCTTTTTGTGATATATTTTTTCCTATATGTCTCTATCCTTATCACTAATTTGCCAATTTTAACTCTGGATACTTATTCCATAGCCTATTTATCTCCAAGAAACCACAGGTGATTAATGAATTATTTAAATATGTATTTCTTATGTTTTAATGAATAAATAGAAGGAAGATTGTTTATTTTGGCTAACTTGAGGTTTGCAGTATGATTTTGGAATCCATGCAGGTGATTTCAAAGGGATTTACTTTATCATTTGGCAACAACATAGTCTTAGACACTCTAACAACTCAAATCCTATGTTTTGACATTCTGGTAGTCAACTAGAGCACTCTGACTACCAGAATAGGTGAGCGCAAAACACAGAGGATGGTTCGTTGGTTTGGTATTCTCCATCTTTCGAGGATATTTTCTGCCACTTGGAGTATGCTTGTTGGAGGTCTTAGATGGATCTTATCCCTTCAGAACAGGTTCCTAGCATCATGGATGGAAGATCCAATTTTAGTTAATGGTTCAAATTTATATGGAATGATAGCATGACTCCATGCCTTCGTTCATGGAATCATGTAATTATTGTATTTACTTTTCCTATAAATAGCATGTCATCACAAGAATATAGGAGAATATGGTTAGTGCTGGTAGATGTTATATTTCTGGATCGACCCTTTTTTTTTATTGGATTATAAAAAGGGGATACGATGTAATAGATAGATAATAGGGGAATAGATAGATAGACACACAGAGAGAGATTTGGTTGATTGTTAAACTCCATCATATTGTTTACTATTTTATATAATAGAAGATAAATTTCATGAGTTCGATGTGATAGTAACATAGATCTGTGTACATCCTTACTCTGGAAGGGCCCCCAACTTGGGTATGTTTGCATCTTAGGTCATGATAATTGTTTTTCCATAAGCTTATTTATCTGGTATGAGTTTAAATATTTGCAAGTTCCTTATGGTAGCAGGTTGAAGTTATGTCATTATGCTTTCATTCCTTTAAGATACAAAAATAGTTGATCTTGAATAAGATAGTTAAGTGCAACAATAGTTTATCTTCATGAATGAGAACAATTGCTTGATTTCATTTCAAAAGTAAATAGGTGTCGTGTCAGTGTGACAGTTGAAATAGTCTAAAACTACAGAGGTAGATTTATTTTCAGTATTGCTGCAAGTTTTATTTGGTGATTAAAGTGTGGAAGGAGAGTTTGATTATTTCTGACAATTTTTAGAAGGATGTGTACATCGAAATTAGATGACAATGGATTAAGTTGCTTCATAGTTATTTAGAAGTAAGGTTGATGAAGGAGTAAAATTTTGAAGACATTTAGTTCAGAGTTCAGTGATAGTTTGATTTGATTAGATGTATAACTTTCCAAGCATTTTCCTGTAAGGTAGAATATCCATATTTTGAGTATGATTTTCTTGAAATAGATAAGGAATTCAAGCATTAAGTGGGCTATCATCAGAGCATATACATAGCAATGAATTCAATACTCCTTTTATGAAGATAATACAATCTTTTTATAGTTGATTAAAGAAGGTTTTAGAGTTGTTAAATAACCAACTGAAGACACATTCTTTCTCCATTTCTGCACATATGGTGTCAGTGCCTCAAGGTCTACCTTCCCAGGTTGACATTTTATGTAGGTTTCTTATAGAAATATAATTAGCTCATCATTTTGGCATCGTTTCCAGGGAGGTACTAAAAGGATTAGATAATAAGGGTTGTGTTGTGTTTGTTGAAGGCCAGGTGAAGAAGGAACGATAAGACGAGAGGTAAGAAACTACACATCTACTATAGTGGGTTCCTCCAAAGCTTCACCAAGTAGTTAGACTTCAACAATTACTTTTGATGCAAGTGTGCCTTTATTTTCAACAGTGTCATATTTCATTTCAGCAAGGTGTGCAAGTTCAGTTTTGCAGTTGTGATTGGATTTAGTTTTGCAAGGATTTATTTTAGTTTCAGTTCTGTGAATTAAGTTTTCAAAGGTGTGGTTTTCAAGAATTCTTTTCAGTTGATGTGATCTACGAGAATTCATTTTAGTTGTGTGATTTTCATTTTCAAATAAGAAGAATTCCCCTACTTTAGAAGAAGCACCAACACCAACCAGAGCAAGAATTAAAGAGAAGTCTACAGAATTGTTCAGTAAGAAGGAATGTCGCTACAAGATACTTTGTAGGATATAGAGAACAACCTATTGGAAATTCCGTGTTAGCCTGCAACACAAATAAATAACCAGGAGACTCCATTAGATGAAGAAACTTTGGAACCTAAAATCATAGAATTTATTGCATATTTAACTCCTTGTTGTCTTCAGGAAAATGTAGGAGTCTTTGAAGCTCCAGAATTCAACATTCATAATCATGAGAAGTGGATTCTTTCAAATTCATAGAGCATGCAAGTGACTGCACAAGGAGAATTGACAAAGTTCAATAATATTGAAGAATGGTTCCAATAAGGAATCAAGACAACAAATAGATTCCTTCTGCAACAAATCATATCATCTCATTAGAATAATCAACTGGTTCTTCATGCTCATGTACATGCTAAAGTTTTCATTCTAAACCCGAGCATGAATTTATTTACAAGTCTGATATGAACATGGCTTCATTGGAAACATACATATACTTGAAATAAATTCATTTTCGTTTTAAGTAGGTAGGATAGGGAATATAAATGCTGCAGATAGTTAAGTATGGGAATAATGCAACAAAATTTTGGTTTTCAATAAAAGGATGAGAGTATCTAGCTAGACAAATACTTATGCTCCTGATAAAAACTATACTTCTAACCAATTGAAGATTATCTAATTGAAGATCTTTGTATTTATTGATACACTATGAACCTGTCTTTAACTGTTGATCTATTAAAAGAGAAGATATTCAGATGCTAATCTCAGACCATATGTGATGGACATATATATCTATCTTTCACGAGATTGGATCTCTCTATGGGAGAACATTTCAGGGACTCTAATTGGTTAAAAACAACTATTACCAGATATGTGCTTTGCAGAAAATTTTGAGATTTGGATGTTTTTACCATTGGGATATAATTCAGAGTTCGAGACCTATATTTGTGTTTCTCTTACTCCTATTATAAGGGAGGAAATTCTTGTGGTGGAAAAGTTACCTGAAATCACAGTACAGACACTTTGTGTTTTGATAATGACTATTATCATGGAATCAAGTCGACTACCAGAATTCTTCATCCAATAGTTTGTACATCAGAGTTGAGTACTGAAATCATATGATTCAAATTCTATCTTAGAATATGATGACGCTTTGCATCCATACATAAGGTGGCAACAATATGCTCATGGTAAGTCAAGGTAAGTTCATTGGATTTCTATTGTTTATTAAAGCATTAGAGGAATATGATTAAGGATTACTTGATCACCTTCTCATCCCTTACCGTGATTATCCACTTATCTATCCATTCTCTCCTAGAGATCGTGATTCCTCCTTAACACATGCCACATCCTTTTATAATCATCGCATGACTACCCGCATCATTTAAATACCTTCCATTGATTTGAATCACTGCAAGGATTCAAATAAATGCATATGCGAACGAGCTTATATTTCGTTGCTTCACTTAGCAAACAACCGGATGGGTTAATATCTTCACATCATTTCAACTGTCTCTTGGTCCTTATGTGTATTTTCACCATTTTACTCAAGAAACAGAGGAAGAAAAGTGTAATAGTCACACCGAGGGCCAAAGTACCTAAGTTTGAGCTGACAGTGGATGAGTTGTTCAAAGCATATCCGAGGTGTAGACAGTGAATTGAACAAGCAGGGTGGATGCCTTTTTATGATTAATTGAATGGGTACAATGTGAATGTAACCAGAGGGTTTGCAGAGACCTTTAATGGCCAGGAATCTCGAGTGGGAGAATTGGTTATATAGGTGTTTGAGGGTTTTATTGTTGAATATATAGGCGTTCCCTATGATGGTGAACGATGGTTCAAAAATATGTCAATTAAAGGGCTTGATTGGAATGAATTTTTTATGCCATGACATTTAACCCTGATTGGAGCAAGGGTGTACCTAAAGAGTGGATTATTGAGGAATGGAGGGATGTGGTGTTTTTCACTCAGTAATGTATCACCTACGAGGGAAGGTATGTTGTCACCTTTCTTTATCATCTTCGATTTCTTTTTCATTTCAAAGGTACATAGAGAATGGATCTTCCATTTTATCTTTGGAAAAGTCTAACTAAGTCGGCTACACGAGTTCATACTCATCCCAAAGATGTTAGTACCAGTATATTTCACCATAGTTTGATTAAATTACTGGTAGAAGGAGAAGTACGAAAGAAGAACTAGACTTGGGGTCAATTTTTGTTTTGGTCTGGACTCGAGCTGAATCCTTCAGCTCCGAACCTTACCCTGGCCTCTCCATATAAAAAGGTTTGATCCACTCCTCTGCATAAATTAAAAAGTTCAATTAAGAAGGTTAAATATAGTGGAAAATCACCACAAGCCACTCAAACTAAGGCTCTAAGGTCGATTAAGCATGATTCAAGTAAGAAGATATCCAAAAATACAGGAAGAAAAGTGAATTCTCGGGGAAACAAAGGGACATCAGAAGCAGATCAAGAATTAAAAGTTGTGCATAATACTCCTAAACGACCAAGGACTCGGTCCCTGACTAGGACAAATTTGATTCCACCTATTGCTAGTGGATTAGAGAAATAATCCAAGGAAGGACCACTAATAGAGGAAGAACCACACTTCACAGATATACAATATGAGGAACCAAAATCTTTACCTGTCCAGGATTTAAAGAACTCAGAAGAGCCAAGGAAGGAGGAAATTGGAGAAAGGGTGTATAAGCAATCAGAAGAATAAGATGATGAACCTTCTCTTGAATATACCTTAGGGAAATCTACAAAAATAAAGAGGAGGAGGATTAAGGTAAAGGAGTTTGAGAAGATAGAGGAAAAATCTAGAGAATCCTCATCTAACGAGGAACCCATGAAGAGAAAGATTAAGAAGGAGCTTAAACACGAAATTATTGAGAGTAAGGATGATAATATCTTTCTACAAAAGTCTTATCATAAGTTGTCCAAAAAGTATGACAAATTGGATATGAGGTATAAAGTTATTTTCACAAAGTCTAAGGAATGGTATATTAAACTTGCCAATGTTGAGAAACAAAGTGCATATTTGAAGAAGACGATTTGGCAGCTAAAGCATAAACTAGTAATAACTTCCTCTTCTTTGGATGGTATGATGACACAACCAACAGGGATTGTACAATCTCCATAATACTATCCTTTTGTTGCATGGGGACATGCAAATACTCAGGCTTGGGGGGAATGTTGGCCTCCAATTTTGGATTCTTTGTGTGATATATTTTTTCCTACATGTCTCTATCCTTATCACTAATTTGCCAATTTTAACTCTGGATACCTATTCCATAGCCTATTTATCTCCAAGAAACCACAGGTGATTAATGAAGTCTTTAAATATGTATTTCTTATTTTTTAATGAATAAATATAATGAAGATTGCTTAATTTGGCTAACTTGAGGTTTGCAATATGATTTTGGAATCCATGCAGGTGATTTCAAAGGGATTTACTTTATCATTTGGCAGAAACATAGTCTTAGACACTCCAACAGCTGAAATCATATGTTTTGACATTCCGGTAGTCAACTAGAGCACTCTGACTACCAGAATAGGTGAGCGCAAAACATGGAGGATGGTTCGTTGGTTTGGTATTCTCCAACTTTTGAGGATCTTTTCTACCACTTGGAGTATGCTTTTTGGAGGTCTTAGATGGATCTTATCCCTTTAGAATAGGTTTCTAGCATCATGGATGGAAGATCCAATTTTAGTTAATGCTTCAAATTTATATGGAATGAAAACATGATTCCATGCCTTTGGTCATGGAATCATGTAATTATTGTATTTACTTTTCCTATAAATAGCTTGTCATCACATGAACATAGGAGAATATGGTTAGTGTTGGTAGATGATATATTTCTGGATCGATCCTCTATTTGAGACTGGGTTATAAAAAGGGGATACAATGTAATAGATAGATAAGAAGGGAAGAGATAGATAGACATACATAGAGAGATTTGGCTGATTGTTAAAATCCATCATACTGTTTACTGTTTTATATAATAGAAGATAAATTTCATGAGTTTGATGTGATAGTAACAGAGATCTGTGTACATCCTGAGTCTGGAAGGGCCCCCAACTTGGGTATGTTTGCATCTTAGGTCATGATAATTGTTTTTCCATAAGCTTATTTATCTGGTATGAGTTTAAATCTTTGCAAGTTCCTTATGGTAGTAGGTTGAAGTTATGTCATTATGCTTTCATTCCTTTACGATACATAAGTAGTTCATCTTGAATAAGATAGTTGAGTGCAACAATAGTTTATCTTCATGAAACAGAATAGTTGCTTGATTTCATTTCAAAAGTAAATAGGTGTCATGTGAGTGTGATAGTTGAAATAGTCTGAAACTACAGAGGTAGATTTTCATTTAGTATTGCTGCAAGTTTTATTTGGTGATTAAAGTGTGGAAGAAGAGTTTGATTATTTCTGACAGTTTTTAGAAGGATGTGCACATCAAAATTAGATGACAGTGGACTAATTTTCTTCATAGTTCTTTAGAAGTATGGTTGATGAAGGAGTAATATTTTGAAGACATTTAGTTCAGAGTTCAATGATGGTTTGATTTGATTAGATGTATAACTTTCCAATCATTTTCCTGTAAGGTAGAATATCCATATTTTGAGTATGATTTTCTTGAAAGAGATAAGGAATTGAAGCATTAAGTGGGCTATCATCAAAGCATATACATAGAAATGAATTCAATACTCCTTTTATGAAGATAATACAATCTTTTTATAGTTGATTAAAGAAGGTTTTAGAGTTGTTGAATAACCAATTGAAGACATATTTTTTCTCCATTTCTGCACATATGGTGTCAGTGCCTCAAAGTCTACCTTCCCAGGATGACATTTTATGTAGGCTATTTATAGCAATATAATTAGCTCATCACTATTCAAAAATGGAGTTAATATCGTAGAGATAGAAGGGATGGGTAGAAGCGACAAAACCACCCTTGCATTATCCCTTTACGATGATTTCCAATTCAAAGGTAAAAACAATTCCCCCTTTTAATCTTCATTCCAAACTTCCATTTTATTTCTTCATTTTGGTTTGCAATGCTTATTCTCTGTATTATTATCATATTTCTTCGACAAAAATATAGTCTTTATTACTGTTTCAAGGTCTCCAAATGTAAAGTCTCTTTTGGAAACTATGTGGGATAAGATAATTGGATCTCAAAGGCCCGTTTTTCAAAGTATCGAGGATGCACACAACCAACTGCAGAAAAAAATATCAGTTTACAAGGAAATCGATAGACTTTGGTTTTTTTGGATGATGTTTCATCAAGATCAAATGTGGAAAAATTGTTCTTTGAAGCAGAGGGATACAAGACTGTTATTACAACTAGGAAGGATTGCACTACTCCAAGGACAAACAATAGTTGTGCGTATAACATACCCATGTTGCAGAAGGTTGATGCCTTGTCACTTTTTTGTTTATGGTCCTTTGGACAACCTTTGATTCCAAAAACAACAGATGAAGATCTTGTTAAGCATGTATGAATTAGACATACTAATCATTATCGCATACCCTAACTGTTTATCTATCCTTCTCTTCATGCATTGCATCCGAGTATACAATGTTCAAATTCAGATTGATTTTCTTCCACTTTTATGGATAAAATGATTTTCAAATCTAAAATTTAGACATTAACAATGATAGTGTGGGGATATAAATGTATATTTATGGAGAAGAATAACTCAATTGTTTAACAAGTATAATATTTGTAGGTTGAAGCAAATTGTATGGGTTTACCACTTGCCCTCAAGGTGATTCGAAGCTCTTTGTGCAATGAGCTCCAGCCAGTTTGGTAAAATGATAAGAAGAAACTTTCAAGAGAATAATATGTATCAAATAATCATAGAGAGGAGCTTCTTAGTTGCTTGGAAACCAGATTAAATGTCCTTGATGACGAGTCAAAGTATTGCTTTTTTGACTTGGAATCATTTCCTACAGGCATAAAGTTCAATGTAAATTTATTATTGGATATTTGGGTATATGTTCATGGAATGGAATAATAAGACACTTTTGTTGTCTTGTTAGAAATTGCAGGTATAAATCTCATAAATCTCACGGGTGATCTCCTAAATCTCACAAGTGATTTAGGGTAAGGAACTTGTTTAGATTTGTTACTTTTTATAAATCTGTTGATTTGTTTTGCTCTCTTCATATTTGTGTCTCTACTTAATTTTTATGATTTCTAACAAAATCAGAAATGAGGAAGGAAACATAAATCAAGCTAGTACAAATTAAGTGGCTTCCGTGGGTCATTACATGCATGATTTAGATCAAATAATCAACCGATTCATTGTGGCTTGGGTGGTCCACATTTTCTGCTTACATATTTTGTCTTAAGGTGTTTGGATGTAGTAATGATTGCTTACATGTTTTACATTCTTAATTGTGTTATTGCATAAAATAAATACTCATTTGATGCATTTGCATTCAACATTGATCACTTGCTCAAATTGATGAAACTAAATTGTCACAAATGAAGCTTGTAATAAGACCAATTATATATGTAAGGTAAAATCAAATGCTTTAGTGGTGGCATGAAGGGTTATAGAAGGAAATCAATTTGTTTCTTTTTTCACTGCTTGTCCAAATTTGTTGATTCACCTGCTTGTATATTTTAACCTTGTACAATATTTTACTGCAAACTAATTTTCAATAAAAGAATAAAAAAGATACAATGGAAAATACACAGTTTACACAAAGATTTTTCCCCTGTAAACCCAAACTAGGAAAACCAACATATTCTATATACATTCACATCATACACTGTTTACAATACAATATACATATAGGAGCCAACAACATCCAAAACCCTAATCCAATGACTTGGATTAGTCAACAACTCTAATTCCTTAACCAGAAATAAAAAACTATCGGCGCAAAACCATGTGCCGAAAAACTGCCGATAAATGGACACAAAAATCGAGGACCACCCAAAAATGGACACGCAAATTGAGGCAAAAAAATATTCGGGGGTGTTTCCCACGAACCCCCATGTAGGGGGGATCTTCAAAGTGTCCACCTTCATAAAAAACACCTTCTTTTCTTCAACCATGTCTCTCAAAAAATGATATTGAACATCAATATGCTTTGTCTTTGAATGATAAGTCGGGTTCTTCACCAAAAAAACTGCACTATGACTGTCACAATCTATCCTTACAACTTTTTGTACCAACCCAATACTTGAAAACAATCTTTGTAAACATATTATTTCCTTCCTTGCATGAGTGGATGCCATGTATTTAGCTTCTGTAGTTGAAAGTGCCACTATAGATTGTCTTTTTCTCATCCCACTGATTTCTCCTCCAAATAGGTTAAACACATACCCGCTTGTATATCTCCTACGATACAGATCTCCATCCCAGTATGCATCCACAAAGCCATGTATGTCCAACACTTTGTCAAATCCTGGTCTTCCTTGGTAGCACAATCCATAGCTAGAAATGCCACACAAATACCTGAAAACCCTCTTTACTGTTGTCCAATGCTCCTTCCCTGGTTTTGACATATACCTGCTCAAAATTCCCACTGTATGTGAAATGTCCATTCTAGTACATATCATTGCATACATCAAATTGCCAACTGCACTCACATATGGAACACACGGCATGTCCTCCTCCTCTTCCTGTGTCTTGGGACACTGATTTGCGAATAAATTTACAACTACAAGAATAGGGACCCTGACCGGTTTACATTCCTGCATATTAGACCTCTACAATATTGTCTCAACATATTTTATTTGATTTAACCAGAGTTTCCTATTTTTTCGATCTCTTTTAATTTCCATGCCCAAAATGAAATTTGCAGCACCAAGATACTTCATTTCAAATTTAGAGGACAAATGAGTTTTCACATCCTAGATAATCTCCTTGTTGTTTCCTATAATCAACATCTCATCCACATACAAGACCAAATAAATAAAATCACCAATTAATTTAAAACACACATAGTGATCCTCTTTGCTTCTTGTGAAGCCAAGTCCCAGCATATAAGTATCAAATTTTTGATACCATATCCTTGGTGATTGTTTTAAACCATATAGAGACTTTTTCAACTTGCATACCATCTCCTTCTTTCCCTTCATAGCAAAGCCTTCTGGTTGCTTCATATAGATATCTTCTTCTAGATCCCCATGTAGGAATGTTGTCTTCACATCCATGTGTTCTTATTCAAAATCAAACACAACAACAACAGATAACATAAATCTAATATAAGTTAAGAGGGCAACATGAGAACACATATCACCAAAATCAATTCCCTAAACTTGGGAATAGCCCTTTGCTACTAACCAAGCTTTGTATTTCTCCACTTTGCCTTTTGCATTCAACTTGTTTTTAAATACCCATTTTCTACCAATGGGATTTCTTCCAGTCAACAACTCCACTAGATCCCAAACCTCATTCTTATCCAAGGTTTCCATTTATTCATCCATGGCCTTTTTCCAGGGTTTTCCATCCTCTGAATCCACTGCCTCCCTAACAGTTCTAGGATCATCATCAGTGATAGACAAAGAAAAAATTGAATGGAAATCAGATGGAGTATACCTTTCCGGAAGCCTTTTTTCCCGCACCAATCTCCCCAATACTAGAGTATTTGGATCTTCTTCTTCCGATTCATGTTCTTCTATAGAGACTGATTCATCATCCTTTGGCTCAAACTCCATTTTCTCTGGTTCTTCCTTACTTGGTAGGACTTCCCATTTGACAACATCCTTCATTTCTCTAAATACCACATCTTGAATTAACACAACCTTGTTAGTTTATGGGCTCCAAAGTTTATAACCTTTGAGACCATATTTATACCCAATAAAGATACACTTTTCAACCTTCTTATCTAGATTACTCATGTTTTCCTTTGGAACATGAACATAGGCCTCACAACCAAATACCTTGAGATGTGTGAGAGAAGGTTTCTTACTAGTCCATACCTCTTGTGGACTCTTATCATCCAGTGTTGATGAGGGTGATATGTTGACCAGGTAACATGCAATACCCACTGCCTCTACCCAGAATTTGTGTCCTAACCTAGCACCACTGAGCATGCACCTTGCTTTTTCCATCAGCATCATGTTCATACTTTCTACAACTCCATTATACTAAGGTGTGTATGGAGTAGTATTCTTCCTTCCTATATTGCACTTCTTACAAAATTCTTCAAATTCATTCCTGTAGAGTTCTCCACCATTATCTTTCCTCAACACCTTAATTATTTTCTTTGTTTGATTCTCAACAAGAGCCTTAAACTCTTTAAACCTGTCAAAGACTTTAGATTTCTTCCTGAGGAAATATATCCAAGTATTCCTCGATAAGTCATCTATAAATGAGACATAGTACAAATAATTTCCCAATGATGGAACTAACACAGGTCCAAACACAACACTATACACTAGCTGTAAAATTCCTTCTGACCTCGTTGCACCAGAGTGGAATCTTACCCGATTCTTCTTCCCATATACACAATGTTCACAGAAATCAAAATCTAGAGAGAAATTAGACATACCTTCAACCATACCTTTACCGTGTGGTAGTCAAAGACCCACCTCTCCAATATGCCCCAATCTTTGATACCACAACATAACCTTTTCTCCAGAGACTGTAGGAGTTTTTTCTTCTTCTGCTCCAATATTAGGAATAATGGAACTATTACACCCATCACTAATAGTGCTTCCTTCCAACTTATACAGAGTTCCAATATGAACTCCCTTCAACAACACCATTTCTCCTTGAACCATCCTGGGATGTGCAAAACACTAGGCAATATTCTAATCCCTCCATCTATGAGCCTCAACTTGAATTTTCCTTGTCCTATGATTTTGGTTGTTGAGTCATCACCTAGAAAAAAATTACCTCCATCATACCTTTCATATTCACATAACCACTCCCTGTGGGGATTCATATGAAAGGATGCACCCGATTCAACCAACCATGCCTCATTATCTACATGTGTGCTTGAAGAAGCCAAGTACACATCCCCTCCTTCTTCCTTGGAGTTATTTTCTTTTGTAGAGGGATCACCTTCAGATCCCTTCACTTTCTCAACGCTTTTGGATCTACATTGTTTCTTGAAGTGCCCTTCTTTTCCACATCTTCAAGATACCTTTACAAACTTTCCAGGAGATTTAGATCTATCCTTGGAATTAGATCTCCCACTTGAGGACTTAGATCTATTTCTATCCTAGGAGCGTCCTCTTGAAAATAATGCATCTGTGCTCTATCCTTCCATGTTCTTCCGTATCATCTCCTCCGACAATGAGGACGAGACCACATCATCAAAACTCAAGGTAGTTGTATTACTACCTATGGCCACAACCAGACTATCCTACGAGTCTGGTAAAGAGCACGATAAACTAATAGACTTATCTTCATCTGAAATTTTAATCTCAATAGATAACTACTGATTTACCACAATATTGAAGGTGTTTAGATGCTCTGTCACCGAGTCTCCATCTCTCATCCTCATGTTATACAACTTCTTCCACATGAACAATTTATTTACTGGGGACTTAGATTGATACAAGTTCCCCAACTTATCCCACAACTCCTTGGTTGTTGCTTCCCTCGAGACATTCAATAATACTGAATCTGAGAGACACAATCAGATTGTGATCTTCACCTTCCGATCCAACTTTTTCTAGTCATTTGTTGATGTTCATGTACATGCAGTACCTAGATCCACGACAACCCAATGATCTTTGTCTACCAAAATATCTTCCATCTTGAGCTTCCACAACTCAAAACTTTTCCCATTAAATTTCTTGATCTCTATTTTTGAACTGCTTTCCATTTCTCTTCACATGAAGAATCTATACCGCACATCTCCCACTATAACAAGGATTATCACAGTCCCGCGCCAAACCCCTAACCACAAAGGCATCCCCTTGAAACCAATAATTGCTATGATACCAAATGTAGATTTTAACCGTGTACAATATTTTACTGCAAACAGATTTTCAATGAGAGAACAAAAAAGATACAATGGAAAATACACACATTACACAGAGATTTTTCCCTTGGAAACCCAAACCAGGAAAACCAACATATTCTATATTCATTCACATCATACATTGTTTAAAATACAATATACATATAGGAGCCAATGACATCCAAAATCCTGATACAATGACCTAGATTAGTCAACAACCCTAATTCCTTAACCGAAAATAGAAAACCATTGGTGAAAAATCATGTGCCGAAACCCCCCCCATAAATGGACACAAAAATCGAGGATCGCCCAAAAGTTCTAGTCGCACAAAGATTATAACACATATCCAACACTGCTTTCACACAAAGGTTTTATAAGCTTCATTAGATGCATTAGATGTACCTGCAACTGAGAATGAGGATCTAAATCACTAGTCCAAAACTTTGACCATTGACTACCTTTAGCTACATCATTTTAAATCCTCCAAAAATTTCATGATCTTTAAACAAAGTAACCACACCAATTCACTTCTGTGTTTCCTTTCCCCTGTTTAGGTGGTATGCTAGTATAATCTAGTCATATGACACAATTATCTATCTATATACATACACCAACCACTTGATGACTTATAAAAAGGGGACAGCTTGGAGTCTAGAATTCTATACATATATTGTTTATTGGATCATTAATATTTTTTGAATTATTCTTGAACTCTTTGTCTTTAACATATTGTGCATTTAATGTGAAGTTTTAACACCAATTTAAGTGTGGTTTTTGATAGATCATTCAATGATTCTTGGATAAAATACTTGTTACTATGATAGGTGGACCATCACAAACTATGTCAATGAACAAAAAGGGGGCAAAACAATGGCCACACATAATACCATAGTAATACCATGGTGTTAGCGATATTTCTTGCTAAGGGGTTTAGATATCAAAAGAGCGGGTTAAAACCCACTTGTCCAAAGTTTCAGGCGATAATGCGCCCGCGGTAAGCAACAGGTACATCCGGGCGGTCCAGATTTACGCGCACAGAT
>SNQJ01S0045693.1:7400-22504 GCA_010110895.2 Picea sitchensis | reverse complement strand
AATTTAAAGAGAAAATGTGGTGTGATAAAGAGTTAGAGGAAAAAATAAAATTAAGGTATTATAAAGATGTAATCAACCCTAATCTAGAATATCAAAATTATCTCTCTGTTTTGCCAAGTGTAAAGAAAAAAAATAAGCATTGCTAAGATAAGAACAAATTCTCACGAGCTCCATAGTGAAACTGGGTGTTGTTCAATTCCTAAAATGCCATGGGATGAAAGAGTGTGTCACCTTTGTGACACTAAGAAGGTTGAATATGAAAAACACTTTCTCTTAGATTGTCTAGCCTATACCCATATTAGATCTCATTTTCAAAATATTTAACACACTACCAACCTTCCTAACATCTTAACTCAACAAAAGTATGGTGATTTTGGAAAGATTCCCTTAATGCTTTTTGAGCACATAAACAAAATTCTAAAGAATCACAAGTAATCACTTACCCTCTTAAGGTCTGATAGACCAATTCGGTCTTAGTGGACGTTAATAATCATCATCATCATTAGAGAAAAAAAAATGCATTTATATAAATATGGTATAACAAAATCTTATTTATGAGCAAAGTGCATTGCAAATAGTTGTCATGTCGATTCTTCTCCGACGTGTATAATACTATATTGTTGTTTTTTAATACCAAAAGTAGAGACCGTGATTTAATGTGTTTCCTAAAGAAATAAACAAGATAAAACAAAGGTACACATCCAACAATGAGCAATTGGTCCAACTTATAACACTGCATTGAACGGAAAACACCTACAACTTTCTAATTTGTGTTTTTTAAATATTAATACTAATATATTATAGAATTAGTTGATCAATATGGCCGTAGGCTAAAGGTTCTATAAAATGATCTTTTTTTGGGGGGGATATTTGCTTGAAATTCGACGAGAAATTATTGGATTCGTAGATTTGAGTGATTATTTATGTATAATCCAAGTGCCCGAGGAGTTTTTCGACATGTTGAATCCATTTTTGCATTCATAAATAGATTTTAAACAAGAAAAAATAGAGATTTGTGTAAATTATGTCATTGGATTTTGGCAAAAAAAGTCATTTCATAGAACAACTAGCAAACACCATCAATATGTACCTAATAACAATGTATTATTATTGAAATATAAATAAAGTTACTTTAATTTAATAATTTATATTTTTAGTAAAAACAATATTAAATACATTGTTGATGGTTGCATAATGCTTCCCTTGAAACTACCATAATTAAGCATATGTATATAAATTGCATATAAATTTTGGTAAAAAACGCATTATCATATAGTATATACATTTAAATTTTGGTAAAAGACGCATTATCATATAGTTTATTGATACGTTGAAATATATGTTTTTAGATAAAATTAATTACAATTGCCCCAGAAGGTGCAAGAAGTACGTTGTTATAAGGTGGTAAGTGAAAGTGAAAGTGAAGTATTTTAGAAAACAAATGGGGCGTAAAATACTATGAATATGTAGAATTCAAGAAATTAATGATACAATGAAAATTTGGTTGGCTTTTTCTTTGTGTATAGTAAGAATGGTGTATGAAAACAAGGATTTTTGAAATCCAAGATTTCGTTTTAAAAAATCAAGAATCCTGGATGAAAGGTTTGAGAAATTAGGTTTGTAGACTAAAAGGTTGTTTAAAGAAGGATATTGTTTCTAAGTGATAGGTCTATAGACATACAAGAAAAAATGGAATTATGCAGCCAATAGAAATTTTGATGGAATAAAAGATCAAGAAATTCACAATCTTAAAGTTTAGAGAGATTAATCATGGGTAATAAACATAGCCTTGGCCTCAAAGTCTGATTATGGTCCTTATCAGTGTTGAAACCACTGCTCGAGCACAAAAATAAAGTTGATCCAATTCAAGCTTGGATGGAATCCATATTCATAGGTGTGGATTCAACAAGACATCAGATATCAACCTTTCTATTCAAAAATTTGGATGTGGATGTTTTACCATTGTTTGGTAGAGGCTGAATATTTGAAGCACCAACCTATTTCTATTTCCTGCCACAATTGTCCCTATTTTGGTTAATGACCAAACAAAAGGGAATGATTTATGCATTAGATGAGAATCTTGGTTGGATTCATTGGATATATGACTACTTCTAGTTTATGGTGTTATGGCTATTAAGTAAGGTATGTAGGGCTATGCAAAAATAAACTCATTGATTGAGCACCATCTTGGTCATTTCTGAATTTTTTCTATGTAGGTGCATAGGTTGAATTTTTTTAGTAGCATCATATGTTGAGGTTCATTGTAATATCATCAAATATTTGGCTAAAATGTTTGCAAAGATGGTTGGTTCTAACACAACTTGGGAACTTATAGAAGTAGAAGTCTAACGATTTCATAAGTACATGCATACACAGGTTCAATTTAACATAGGAGTGTATATAAAACAATTGCAACCTAGAGAAATACAAAAAAATATACAAACAAAGCATGGCATGTGCACAACAACCACCTATTATTGAGTAACATTTGATAAGGATAGTGTGTGATGATTACGAGCTTGGGTAGTTGAATTATATGCAGAAAAGGATAAGTTTAACCGATTTTATAAGTTTAATTTGAAGGATAACCCTAGTGGATAGAGCAGGGTCAAAGAAACATGCATTTTTTTAACAAATCGGGGCAAAATACAAAAGTGAAGGTATTTCAATTTATTTGAGGTATACTCTAGATACAGTAAAGATACTTATAAAACCCTTAGGTATCCAAACCCTTTAATGGGAGTTGTAAATTAAATGCTTACTCTATCAAATTTATATGTATTTTGTAACTTTTTGGAATGAGAAATGAAATGAAGTTTTGCATAGCACTAGTCTACCATTCAAGAAATCTTTATTTGTTTGTTTTTATTTGCTATTGTAAAAAGGCATGTAAATTTCATTTAAATTGGAGACTATAAACATTTCTACATAGTTGTCTCGCATAGCATAAATCGTTTCTTACAACAATTTCCATGAGCTTACAACAATTCATCTAGCAAATAATCACAATTTAAATAACAAATTTGCAATTGTGAGCTAGAGTTATGGAGTAATGAAGAATACCTTATAATTATGTTTGATTTGGTTGAGTGGTGTAGCTCCCTATAGATTAGTTTCCCTCTTCTGCAAATTCGACTACCTAAAATGGGTTTTTAACCTCCTAGCCAACTAGGAACAACCTCTTTGGCTCCCTAGCTCTAGGAAACCTTGGGGGTTTTCTAGCCCTCCATGCCTAAACCTCGAGAAAAATGCCCAACCCACCACTAGTATCTCAACCTTCCACAATCTGCATCTCATCTCAACAATCAATCTCCCTCTCATAGTTCATAGTTCCAAGTATTTCCTTCCAAAAACAATTCACCTTCTCCTTCTAGCTCAACCCCCTTATTCCACCGATATATCCATCGCCCTATTCCATTTCCACCCCCTTCTCAAGGTTTCTTTAACTACCCTCATTAATGGTCATCAACCCCCCTATAGATAGTTTTGGAAGAGTAAATTAAAATACAATATTAAATGATTTCAATAAAGTAATTAAAATATAAATGTGAGCCCTCTTTCTCTTTTTGTCATGCAAGCTTATAATTAAAACATAAACATTTTCCCTAAATACATGACAACCATCATACTCATTTAATGCACCAAACCAATCAAATCAATGAATCAAGTCAAGGAGAACATTTAATGCTACTAGATATTTACCTATGCAATTTAATTTCTATAATTATTCAACCATTAGTTAAGTAATTAATAACCTAGTTTAGTATCTAATACATCAAGTAGTTGTACTAGCATATATGCACAATATATGGATGCATAGCTAGCATACACATAAATTGTGTATGTAATAATGATAACCAATCACTACCTCTAATGCATAATTATTGTATGCTCACAACCAAGTTGGTAGTACAATAAATCCAATAGTGCATCATTCAATTATCTATATTTACGTAATTATAATAATTCATCAGATAGAAAAATACAACACAAAGTGAACATTACATCGAAATAATCATAACTAAATTAAGAGATCATTTAGTACACAAAAGGGACTAAGTTAGGCACTAAGTTTGCATTTCTAATTCCCAACAACATTCTCTTCAAAACTGAATCACCCTTCCTCCCTAACCTACTTTCATGTTCCACATCCTATCCTTTCCTTTATTGAACTATGCTAGAGAATCAACTACATTAACCTAAACCCAAATAGAACCCATAACTGGAAGTGTCAACTATCTCAACCAAGCTTCCCCAACAGGTCACTAACAGTGACCATCACATGTGTATGGGAATGTGGCTTTACACAACCCTCCCATGACTCTAGGCTTTAGAGGATAAATTGTGGGTAATACCTCCACCCCTCATGATAGAACTAGGGTCAACACCCTATTATTGACCATACTGTGGAACAATTGTTGTTCTTAGAACTTTTCTATTGAATATCAATTTGGGCAACCATGCTTCCTATAAGCACATGCACTTGCCCAAATATCATAGCAATGCATTGAACCAATAATTAAATAACAACATAATGTTTCCTTGCATACCATTTCTCTTTCTATGTCCACGACATCTATATCACTTTAGTATCACATTGATCTAGCTATCACTTAGCCCATTCAACATGTAGGTTAGTTTACCAAAAAACAAGATCATGCATAGCCATAACCTATCTATATGTGATTGTCGTGTTACTCAATAATGAACAATGTAAACCAACTAGTTATTTATCATGTGCAAGGTACCTATTGATTTTTTACAACATACATTTAAACTGGTATCTGCGCACCACAATCTTTCATTTAATCTTGCATGCTAGAAGTAAATCACACAACAACCATCATTAATAACCTAAACATTAACTTATACATAACTTCCACATATAGGTAGGTCCAGTTGTCCATTTCATAAAGTCCCATCTTTCTAACAAAGTGCCATGGATAATAAGAAAATAAATACAAAATAGGTCATAATGTAGTTTAGTTTCTTAAGTCAAAATGGGGTGTTACATACACCCACCCTTTGGGAAACTTCATCCCGAAGTTATCGTCAAAATAATGTGGGATGATCTCGAGGCATGGTATATGCATCCTCCAAGGTAGCAGATCCTTGGCTATACTTATCCCACTAGAACTTAACCTAGTCCACCAAGTGGTGCTTGAGTTGTTGGACATGATGGTCCAATATCATAGAAAATTTTAGGGGCGAAATTTCGCCCATGGGAGAAATTAAGGGGTTCCAAATTTTGATTGGGTGAATTTTTTTTGTTGTAGTGGATTTTTGTGATTCGTCCCCAATTTATTTATTTATTTTTAAAATATAAAGGGTTATCCCATGTTTATTTAAGCGGAAGAAGGACAAAAAATATTTTTCACCCCTTAAATTTGGAGTTGCAATCTTCATTCAACCGATTTACATAAAAAAAGGAATTTTATTAACGATTTCGCCCTCCCCATATGACATAAATCAATCCTTATTCTTTCAATTGTTCTAATTTCGTGGTATGGGCATTGGGTATCTGAATGGAAACTTATCACCTCGATTTCATAGTATGAGCATTTGTTATCTGAATGTAAACTTAGCACACTTGAGTAGAACATGATTTTGTGCTAGAGCATAGCACCATTGAACATGATTGATTTATTGACAATGTTTAGAGAGTATTCATATGAATGTATTAGCAAAGAAGAGCACCATTGAGCATTAACATGATACTTTGGAAGCATTTAGAAATAAAAGTTATTGTGTTTTAATTATTAATACTCAAATTTAAGAGTACTTTAGACATTTATCTTTTCAAAAAATTGTTTTTACTAAAAATGAGGCAATTTAATTTAAATGGATAATTGAAATCTACATAAAAATTTTTTATGCAACTTTACATACCTCTTGCTCACCTACTTTGCTTTGACACAACTAGTAGTGGAAATTTATGGAATTATTTTCACATATACACACAAGCATTTGCAAAAAAAATATTGAATTGAAATTAACAACATTGGAGCTTGTTTAAGTGGTAAATATAATATGCAAATGTAAATTTTCAACTTTCCCGTCAGTTTTAAGAATTAAGTGGATGTCACTAATAATTTGCACTTTTTAAAATTACCAATATATAATAGTTATATAATAGTTAGAAAGAAAATATATAATAGTTAGAAAGAAAAAGAGAAAATCAATATATAACAGTTAGAAAGAAAAAGAAAAAATAAATAAATATTTGTCAAATTTAACCACTACCTCTATCTAATAAAAATATATTAGAAAAATAAAAAATAAAACTCAATCTTATCTTTAAAATTACTACAAATCATTTCAAAAACTTAATATAACTTTACTCCAAAACATTTCAAAAACTTAGTATATCTTTATGGAAAATGACATAATTAAATTACTAATCATTTCAAAAACTTAGTATATCTTTATGGAAAGTGACATAATTAAATTACTAAGTTTGGCACAAATTTTACAATTAAAAATTTAAAACTTATTTATTATTAAAAAAAACATTTTAACTTTTCTAAATAGAATTTTGTAACAATTAACATATCTAATATTATAAATAAGAATTATGTTCCCATATACATATACACCTTCACTTTTTAAAACATAAGTGGTGAGGAAGTGAAGGGGTACATACACACCCTTCACCTTTAAACAAAAACTTGGCCAACTGAATATCTCTTAATTCTTAGAAGCATAAAATAAGCTATAAAATTATAACTACTAAAAAGAGTTGATGATAAAATATTTTAATAAGTTTAAAAGAAAAAATTGTCCAATTAGCTCAATATCTCTTAATTCTTCTAAGCACAAAATAAGTCATAACATGTGGCCACAAGATCTCAAGTCACACCCCTAATTTAGGCTATAAGTCTAGGTCATGACGGTGGGGCTTACTCTATGTGTATGTAATGCTTAGAAATCATAATACCAATTTTTATATAAATAATTTCTTATTGAAAATAAAATATAAAAATTAAAAAATATATAAAATGTTTTATATTGTGTTGTGACAATGTGTAAATGTCATTTAAAAAAATGTCAACGTCAAGCATGAATACGATTCGAGACTTCTTTGCGTAAATACGAAGTAATGATAGGAGAAAGGGCTTTTATGTTGTAAGAATAATTATAAAACGTATAATTATTAAATTTATTTAAGATTTGAACACAAAATTCGTAAACATAGATAAGGTCTAAAATAAATATGTGTTTTTAAAAATATATTTATAAAAATAAATATGTGTTTTTAAAAATATATTTATAAAAATAAATGTGTTTTTAAAAATATATTTTGTATTATAAATATGTGTTTTTAAAAATATATTTTGTATTATAAATATGTGTTTTTAAAAATATATTTTATATTATAAATATGTAAAACATAATAAAAATAATATTAAAAATATATAAAATTTAATAAAAATAATATTTTATTTTATAAATATATAAAATTTAAATATAGAAATATTTATATATATTTTTTTTCTAACCAAAATATAATGGGAAAAATCAAGAAATGATTTTTTATATTTGTGGGTGACATTTCTATTAAATGTGTTGATCTAGATAGGACCATTTCATTTAAAGGGATTTGAACCACCATCTATTGACATAGAATTAGTTAAATACTCGACAATAGAATTAGTTAAATACTCCACAACAACGACAACACTTAGTTAAGCTAACTTTTTGTATTAAAAATATATTTCATACAAGTGTCAAACATACTAAATTAAATAGTTAACAATGTAGGAGTTTTAGCAAAAACTCTAGAAAGTTAATAAGTGGAGAAACTCAATCTCTTTTTGGTGGAAATTCTTCTTTTGAAGTTATAGTTCCTTCTTATTGATAGAGACTTCGACCATAGAACTTTGTCTTTAAAATTTTTGACCCATTTTAAGATGCCAAACAATATATACCTAACAACAAAATAATAAATGTTATGTAGATTAGAATATATTTTCTTACTATATTGTTTATTTTTTAAAACAACCTAAATCATCACAATTTTTAAAAAATAAATAAATTAACATGAATTTTAATATTAAAAAAACTTATAAAAAATTAAATTTATCCACTTCTTAATTTATTCCAAAACTAAACACTAAAATTTCATTAATTAATAAAATTGAATTAAATTATTTATACAAATTTAATTAATTAATAAAATTGAATTAAATAATTTATAATTTTTCGTTTGGAAAAGAGAAAAAAGAAAAATCATATTAAATAAAATAAAAGTAAATAATATAAAGAACATAAAAATGACAATCGGAGTTAAAGGGGAGGTTATTCCTATCATGGATATTGTGTTAAGGGGACCGTGACTCCTTGAAGCTCGCCTCACAAATGGGATAAATCAACACAAAAGCATGCCAAGTTAGTTGCAAATCGGTTCTTTGAAGGTGTCAATTTGGACATTTAGTTAGTGCCCAACACCCTTATTGCATCATCCTAGCAACACGTTATTTGTAAGGTACCTTGACTTTTAGTTTTAAAGAATATAGTTTTTATTGTCAAAGTGCTTTCACTCCAACATTTATAGTTTTTATCGAGTCATGTGATTCTCTTAGTTGCAATATAATGATCTTGGTTGCATTCAATGGTTCCATAAAAAGGGTCAATGAGTTTGAAGATTATTACAAATTATTTAATAATTACTACATAATTAATGACCAGTCAAAAGTGTTGTTATTCATTACAATTCTAACTCTAATTATTTGTTAGGGTCAAAAGGTTATTACAAATGATTTAATAATTACTTTGCATAATTAATGATAAGTTAAAAGTGTTGTTCTTCGTTACAATTTTTGTTTAGTTTACTTATTTGTTAGTAATCAAAATCTTCAATTTTTAAAAATAATGTAATGATTCTCACCACTTTGTCGAATATAGGTTCTTCTAATTCCTTATGTTTTACTACACAATCTCCTCGTGTTTGTCAATTTTTTTTTTTTTTTTTATGTTTTCCCTATATAGTAGTCTCTTTCATGCTTGTCGATCAACTATTTTCTATGGTTCCCTTCTACATTAGTGATGAAATGCCTCTATTACCTTAAAAGGATGATTCTCATCACCATAGCCACTAACTCTCACTGATCATAATTCCTTACATGTCTCATACTTGTTGCTAATCACACCACTCATTTTCTAGAAAACGATACTCCTCTATAAACATCTACATTGACCATTGTTAAAACTAGTACCATCAATGGTGTCACATGATTCATGGATGTAAGCTTTCTAGGAACTCACCCAAACACTCTAGTTCATAAAAGAAAATTGACAACATGTGTTTTTGCTCTCTTCATGGTTGTTAAAAGATGTTATCATTAAGAGTTAGTTCCCGCCATAATACTCCTTTGAAATTAGTGCTTCTCGCTAACTCCCTTACATGATAATGTAACTATGTCAACCTTCAAGTGCACATGTGATCTTTCACATTATTTTCTCTACTTTCGATATGCACAATGTCCATATTCTTATATAACAACTACACAAAGCTTCAAGTATATGTGTGCCAAAGTAGCTTCTCGAGGCTTCTAATGCACATGAACATAATCGTCCCTAGCTTCCATCATGCAAATGAAGTGTAACCACACCAAACTTCCAAACCATGTGTGTAATGTAACGACTATACTATACATCAAGCTTATGGATGCTCAATAATACCCATGCTCAGTGCCCCATGTGCATACCAAACTAAATGCGTTGCAACCTCCCTTAATGCATGTGCCTTGATCACTTAGACCACAAGGATTTGCTAAAATAATCTTGGTGGCTCATGACATAGTTTTAACCATGTCAACCTCCCCCTTGCTAGTGCAATCATTGTATGTACACAAGTTGTCTAATTGTGAGCACCAACAACTATCAATCTAAAGCTATGGAAATCTAGCAAGTTTAATTCAATGGAGGGAGTTTATCTCCTAATGAGAACAATGCTATAATCTCCTCTGTATTCAGTACAATCCTTTGTTCTTATGGCTGACCCTTCTCTGTATCGTGCAGTATCAATACAGTTTTGTTAAAAAAAAATATACCTAATATACTTTTAATATAATTTTGAAATATTTTTTTATTTAAAAAAAAAAAAACAACTATCACTAAAACAATATAGCATCACTTAAGTTTAAACCATACCTTACTTATTATCATTTCATTATTAATGAACCTTATACCTACCCTAATTAATAGTATGTGTAATTGTTCCATCATTACAATACTATCATTATGCTTACCGATGATGCATTCCCACATACATGTACTCATGTGTGTGCATCCTTATAATATCCCATTTTTAAACTTCTTTGACATATATTATATTTTGTTTGTTTAGTTAAATTTTTGTATTATGTCCCATCACACTTCTGAAATGGAAGCTCTATGTAAAGTATATTTTGTTTGTTTAGTTAAATTTTTGTATTATGTCCCATCACACTTTTGAAATGGAAGCTCTATGTAAAGGACTATTATGGAATGAGTTGAAAACACAAAAATGAGAATAAATGATATGACAAGCAAAAATAGAATAAGACATTAAAAAGATATCCTAAAATGCCCATACATTAGATGTGGATTGATTGGTTTGCCCAATGTGGATTGATTGGTTTAGGACATACAAGAGATGGATGGGCTCATGATGTAACAAGTGGATGACTATTCATGGTTTTTTAAATGTACATGCTTTTAGTGGTTGATTCTTGATTGGTTTAGGACATACCAGAGATGGATGACTAGTGGATGACTATTCATGATTTTTTAAATGTACATGCTTTTAGTGGTTGATTAGACGTGGATTGATTGGTTTGCCCAATCCATTGATTGGTTTATGACATACGAGAGATGGATGGATTCACGATGTAACAAGGGGATGACTATTCATGTTTTCAAATGTACATGCTTTTAGTGGTTGGTTTACCATTTTCCATGCACCTTACACTTGACATGACTACCCACATGACTACCCATTCCTATTAGTTGCATACGCCTTTAGTGACTGGTAGAAATTTAGTGATTGGTAGCAATTTTCCATGTTACTTACTAAACTATTTTATTTGATTTATTTGAGTGAATGAGAAAGTTAAAAAAAATAAAATTAAAATAATATAAATAGCCTAGTGCTATGACACAACTATTTATTTATCTACACAGCAACCGACATAACTATCTATTTATCTACACACCAACCACTGGGTGACTTCTATTTATTTATCTACACACCAACCAGTGACATAACTATCTATTTATCTACACACCAACCTCTGGGTGACTTAGGGAAAGGGGAAAGCTTGGAGTCTAGAATTCTATTCATATGCATATGTTGTTGTTGTTTATTGGATCATTCATGTTTTGGGTTATTCTTCAGTGCTTTGTTGTCAGCATATTGTACATTTAATGTAAACTTTTAGTACCAAGTTGGGTGTGGCTTTTAATATATGAAAGAGTTATTTAATGATTCATGGATAGAATATTGGTCATTGTAATATTGGTCATTGTGATAGATGGAATATTTCAAAATATGTTAATGAATATAAAGGAGGCAAAGCAATGGTTACACATAATACTATAGGAATATTATAAGTGATAAAGATTTCTTTCATTATATAGAACAAACTTTATCTCTTATTAGTCTCTACTGAAGACATAGAGGGACTATAGCAATTGATAATTCGTTGACTTCATATTAATATGTTCTTTGATTATAAATTTTCGCATCATCTGTATTGTTCGAACTATAGAAGTAAAAACATTACTTTTATATAATAAAAAAAACTTATATGTCATCGTCTCATTGGCGAACAGATTAGAAGTCTTATTGCCAGCTTCACTGTTCCCAATGTTGTAAATGTTTAGATATCCAAAGTTTTGAGTATGGATGCTCTTTTTTAATTTTCAAATTTTGTATTGAAATGTTTACATACCGAAAGTTCTGAGCATCGACGCTCTTTTTTAATGTTTTTATCATTTCTATTTGTATTGAAATGTTTACATACCAAAAGTTTTGAGCATTGACACTCTTTTTGAGGTACTTGGATAGGCCCGACAGCTTAAATGTTTACATAGCACCAGGCTCTTAAACATGCATGATAACTTAAATGTTTGCATAGCGCGAGGCCCTTAAACAACCCTTACAACCTTAAATGTTTACTTAAATAGGCTTCTCACAATACATTTTTCCTCGAATTTTTCCATAAAATGTTGCAGTGAAGTTGGACAATATTGTTGTCCATTGCCAGTTGCATAGCCATTGTATGTTTCATACTTCTTCTATGCTTGGGATGCAATTTAATCATCGTTGAAGATACATATATTGTTTACTGCTTCGCTGACTGCTTCTTGTTCGCTGGTTCGTTGGTTGTTGCTTGTTGTTGTTTGGTTCAACTTTGCAAGGTTGAGGACCTGCACTTGTAGTTGGACCTGTTGGTGTTTGTTGCTTTCTTTTGTTTGCTTCAACTTTGTAGGGTTGGGGTCTTGCACCCATAGTTGGAGCTGTTTTTTGAAATTTGCGGGGTTCAAATCCTGCACCCACAATTCAACCTGTGCTTCTGTCGTTCATTGTTGTCGAGTAAGTTTCTATACCATAATTTCATTCGTATTCGTTCTTTGTTGTTTACTGTATGCAGTTTGCAAGTAAGAATGTTTAAGTATTTCCACTCGCATGGTCGTCATATGTTTTAGATTTCTTCTATGCTTGGAATGCAATTTGGTCATCATTGAAGATACATATATTGTTTACTGGTTCAGTGGTTGTTGCTTGTTTGCTGGTTTGTTGGTTCATTGGTTGCTGCTTGTTGTTGTTTGGTTCAAGTTTGCAAGTTTGAGGTCCTGCAACTGCAGTTGGGCTTGTTGGTGCTTGTTCATTGGTTTGTTGCTTGCTGCTTGCTTTTGTTTTCTTTGGCTTTGCAAGGTTGGGGTCCTGCGCCGACAGTTGGAGCTGTTTTTTTTCTCTTTGCAGTGTTCAAGTCTTGCACTCGCAAGTGGACCTGCGGTTTTGTCGTTCATCATTAACGAGTAAGTTTCAATAGAATACTTTCATTCGTATTCGTTGTTTACTATTCATTGTTTTCATTTTGCAAATAAGAATGTTTAAGTATTTATTCATCGTTCTAATCCTGTAGACTTTCCATAGAGGTTGGCATATCTTTTTCCCATGCTCTTCAATTTTCCTTCTATTTTTTCCCGAGACTCTGCACCATGTCCATGCCAATGTCATGTGCACAACTCCAGCTGTCATTTTTTCTAGCATTGCAAATTTCAGCGCTTTGTCGTGTGTGACAAAGTGGAAATCTAACGCCTATCCCGTACGGGAATCGAACCCATGTCTTTCACATGAAAAATACAATGTCAAGCTTGTTGTCTTTGCAAGATGTTCTTGTAGAAGAAATCTACATGTAGGTGTAGAAGGGATAGGTATGGTATAACCCTGCCTAGGATGCAACAAAATTGCACAAAATTGGCATATCTTTCCATCTTGCTCTTAAATTTTGCTCCAATTTTTTCTCTTAACTTTGAACCATACCTACGTGCCTTTGCAAAATGTTCTTGTAGAAGAAAAAGATGCCGAGATGGTGCTAGCAAGAGTAGTGTTCCGTGAATTGCAAATTGCAATATTCAATTTCTATGCCGCTTCGTGTGCAACATTGCTAACATAATGAATGTGTTCTCAAATGCATCACACCATTTACATCTGGACGAAACCATTATCATTCTAGGATACTTCAGTGTTGACATGCTACAAAATAGTGCCATAACAAATAATTGGAAAACTACATGTGCAATTACAATGTCTGCTTTCTTTTTGTTAAGATAAAACATGTACAAAACACACTTATTAACCATATATCGTGAAATGTGCCCATATCACAATACAACCTCTTTATCTTATACACAGACTGGTCTGACCACGATACAATTTGTCTTGTACTTGAATTATGAAATATACATCAAAGATATTACAAAATTATATTTCCATGTCTCAAAGCATATCTAGATACTTTGTTGCACAAAAACCAAATCATTCAGCTACGACCATGCAATTTCTTAATATTTCCTGACTTGTAATATATTTTGGACAGGAAAAATTCTATATAATTACAACCATGGATCAAGAGAAGCAAAGGTTCATATTTCTAACTCTTTTTTATTCTATTCCTTTGTTTCTCATTTACTGTATGTACATATTACTTTTTATCCCTTGCATACCAGCTTCCATTCATGTTCATTGTATTTTGTGCGTTCCCACATTGAAACAAACATAATAACTAGAGAAGACGAAGGACTCTTTACCGCAAATGTAGAAGAAGAGATACAAAGGTGCATGCTTCTACTCTTATTTCATATTCCATTGTTTTGTATTTCATTTATTGTTTATATATGTGTTCTACTGCTTTGCACCTAATTTATTGTATGTAGATACTATGTATCTTCCTACATAATAACTTATCTTCATGTCAATTGTATTCTTTGTGTTGCTACATTGAAATAAATAGAACTGTATTTATTTTTTTACATGTCTTCCTGCATACCAACTTACCTTCATGTCCATTGTATTTTCTGCATTGCTACATTTAAACAAACATAATAACTGGAGAAGACGAGGGACTCTTTACCACAAATGTAGAAGATGAGATACAAAGGTGCATGATTCTACTCTTATTTCATATTCCATTGTTTAGTATTCCATTTATTGTCTTTATATTTGTTCTGTTGGATCATGTTGTCATTGATGCCAATGGTTTAATTGATTGATGTCAAGTGATTGATTGATGTCAAAGGATTGATTGATTGATGATTGATGTAATATAATATGTATTGTCCTTGATGAGAATGCATATATGAAGACAGATCAATGAGTTGTCATTGATATGATGAAGATGGATCAATGAGTTGTCATTGATACATGATGAAGATGGATCGATGTGTTTTCATTGGTATATGATGCATTGTTGGAAAAATGTATAGATGACTCATTATTGTTTTATCATGATTGATAAGGTGCACAAATGGATGAACTCCAAAGTGGTCCCCTTATGGTGAAAGCCCTCACGGGAAGATGCTTTGAGGATTGAGTTATCCTAGAAGAATGGTCGGAG